>CM022762.1:30947161-31079661 GCA_012411365.1 Ameiurus melas
TTTGGGCACAGATTGGACAGGGTTTAGGGAATTAGCTGCAGATTTAGGACTGACTGGGTCCCAGCCGGTAGCACAGTGTGAGGTCTGTGCGGCACACGCAACCAATGCATTTCTCGGTACATTGCAGCAAGATGGTAGGCTCGTCTGAGGGGGCAAATGAACCTCCTCTCGTCAAGCTTTTAGCTGATTTCCTACTGGAACAATCACAAGATGATACCTTAAAACCTGCATTGAAACAGTTGGCAAAGATTGACAAGGGAATGACTCAGTCTGGGGCAGTGCTTAACTTTCCGCATATCGCAATTATTAAAGATCATTTATACAGAGTGAGCTTGGACAAAAAGGTGAAACAGTTGTTGGTACTGAAAAGCCACAGGGAAATGCTTTTCCATGGGGCTCATTATAACACCATGGCAGGGCACCTCGTGGGGTGGATAAAACACTAGTCTGGTTAATAATTTATTGGCCAGGCATCCACTGTGACATACGCAAGTGGTGTGTGTCTTGTCGTAAATGTCAGCTGATGAATCCATTGGCTGTCCCAAAAGTGCCATTGTGTCCACATAATCTTATATTATTGAATGTTTGTGGTTAATTATTCAGACCTCACCAGCTAGCTGACTGATCACACTAAAAAAGGGGGTACCAGATCCGACCCAGCGGTCGGAGCAGTGCCAGTGACCCTTTGTAAGGGTTAAAGTGCTCTATGTGGGAAGCCTTTGCTTCGCTCCCCTAGCTTTACTCTCTCTTTTGTGTTGCAGATTGAGGGTGCAGGGCCATTCTGTCCCAGGTAGTGGAGGGGGAGGACCACCAAGTGCTGTACATCAGCTGAAACTTGTCAGTGCAAAAGTCGAAGTACAGCTCAGTAGAGAAGGAGTGTCTGGCCATTAAATGGGCCACACTCTGATACTCCTTATTGGGGCGCCACCACATGAATGATGCCAACGTGCAAATTGCTTGTTGGTACCTGCCTTTAACTTTACCGTGGTCCATGAGCCAGAAGTACAGATGGTAGTGGCGGACTTTCTCTCCTGACAGGGGGGAATCAATCACAAGCTGGACTGAAATTAAATCTCAAAAATCTCAAACCCAAATGTCTTCAACGTACAGCAAACAAAATATTTGTCATTCCAATACTTTATATATAGACTGTATATGTTTTAACATTTCTTAGGTTTAGCAAGGGACTGTAACTGCAAACACTTGATCCGAGCTGACCTGAGCAGACGTCTCTTGCTTCCGTATAATTGCTTTTTGACAGCACAAATTTCTCATATTGCAGGTGATGTAAATGCAAATGCACATGCACTCCTGACAATTAATTGAAGTCTAACTACAGGAGATTGTGGCACATAAATGACCATAACTCAACTTGTCAGTTATGGAATGCCTTTTAATCTAGTTTAAATAAATAAAAACAAAAATATTATTTCATCACACTCATTTCCCAACAACATTGTCACATTTCAGTTAGCTTTTATTTAATAATTACAGGTTTTTATTTCAAAATGACGTTTTCTCCAAAGACTACTTTTATTTCATAATACACTTTTGCATATCATAATGAAACTTTATTCATAATGACACATTTTTTCATTCTGTTGTAGTCTCGCTTATCTGTCTGTCAACACAAATGAGACTATACCCATTCGGGGACTGGCTAATCCTTTGCTATTGATTATTTTGCCCGGAGCAGGCAGTACATTTCTAGGGTGAGCCTACCTCTTAGTGAAGCCCCACTCCAGGGTTGGGGATTCAATTCCTGCCTGCTGTGTGTGTAGTATGCATGTTCTCCCCGTGGTTCAGGGGTTTCCCTGAATTCAAAAACATGCAGTGTAGGCTGATTGGCATTTTCAATTTGTCCGTATTGTGTGAATGAGCGTGTGATTGTGCCCTGCAATGGGTTGGCACAAGCACCACCACCCCCCCCCCCTTGTCCCGAGTCCCCTGCAACCCTGTGTAGGATAAGCAGTACAGAAAATGGATGGATTTAACAGCTGATGCTATTTTTGACCTGCACTGAAGATTTGTTAGAAATGTTTGGGTGCAGACAGAGACAGGTGGTATAAATGTACCCGTCTTTCAAAAAATAAAATAAAATAAAATAAGCATACGGTAATTATAAAAGTATAAAAAATTTTGCTTGTATTTTATCATTTGTAAGTCGCTTTGGATAAAAGTGTCTGCTGAACGAATAAATGTAAGTGTAAATAAAACCCTGCATGTATCTAGGAAAGGAGGACATGGGAAGTAGGATAAGTAGAGCTTTTCGTTTTGTCTTTCTTTTCTTTCTTTTCAACATAAAGTCCCCTGCAAAACTATTGAACAGCAAAGCCAAGTAAGATATAGACTGAAGGCATTTGGGATTGGGATCAAAAGATGATGATGAGGAGAAAATTTTGAATTTCAGCTTTTATTTCCTGTTATTTCTGTGGAGATGTGTTAAACAAAATAGAATATAGAACATTTTGTATCAGATCACCAAATTTGTAGGCAAGCAAAAATACTGAAAAATGTAAATTATTAAACTTATTACCCAGATGTGTCTTGATAGATTGATTGTTTAAACAATAAATAGCTCTGAAAATCTACTCTTGGTTTCAGCCTTCTGTTTCACCTGTGAAGACTGCATTTGTTGTTAAAAAAGGAGAGGCTAACATGAAGATCAGAGAGCTATGGGAGAAAAGCAAACCAATTCAATGCTGAGAAAAGAGGGAAATAAAATGGTAAATGTGCACTTATATCCAAAGCACTTTACACTGTGTCTCATTCACCCATTTCACACACCAATGGTAGCAGAGCAAGGCGCTAACTTGCCATTGGGAGCAACTTGGGGTTCAGTGTCTTGCTCAAGGACACTTCGGCATGTGGAGTCACCCAGGCCGGGAATCGAACCGCCAACCCTACGATTAGTGGACAACCCTGTACTGCACAACTTTGCACTGATGCACTGCACAAACTTTGGGCATAACCAATTCAACAATTTTGAATGTCCTGAAAAAGAAAGAAACCACTGGAGTACTGAACAACAGACACCGATTGGGTCGGCCAAGGAAAATGACAGTAGCTGATGACAGAAACATTGAGAGCTGTGAAGAAAACCCCCAAAACAACAGTCAGTGACATCACCAACAACCTCCACAGGGCAAGGGTGAAGGTATCACAACTGACCATTCGAAGAAGGCTTTGAGAGCAGAAATATAGAGGCCACTATAAGATGTAAACCACTCCTCAGAATAAGAATTGTAAGGCCAGATTGGAATTCTGGACAGAGATGAGCCAGAAAAGTTAACATCTACCAAAGTGATGGAAAGCCCAGTGTGGAGAAATAAAGGATCTGCTCATGATCCCAAACATACAAGTTCACCTGTGAAACATGGTGGAGGTAGTGTCATGGCTTGGGCTTGCATGACTGCTTCTGGAACAAGCTCACTAATCTTTCTTGATGATGTAACTCATGATGGTAGCAGCAGAATGAATTCAGAAGTCTACAGAAACATTTACAGAGAAATGCATCCAAACTAATCTGGAGGAACTTTATGCATGCGCAAGACAATAATCTAAAACACAATGCCAACTCAACATAGAACTTTATCGGGGAAAAGTAGAAGGTTTTAGACTGGCCAAGTCAATCACCAGACCTTATCCCAATTGTGCATGCATTTCAGCTCCTGAAGTTGGTCCACCAACTTAATGACTGCGCACTCACATGGGTCTTGAGCAGGCTGCAATCACTGCTGTCTTGTCACCTGCCCTTGGCCCAAGTGGAAACCCAGGTACCACAATTCCAACAATCCAATCGCACATTTCTTTGGTTTTTCTGTAAGTACTGCCCATCATAATGATTTTTATCACAGCTCTCAGGTGTTGTATGCAGCTCCCTATCATTACTATAAAATTATACTGTATATCATTTAAACACACTGCAGCACATGTTCCATGCAAAAGTATTTTATTCATCAGACATTGAAACAAATTGGAACGTGTGAAAAATTGACTTTTATAAAGTCCACACAAAAATGGCACCAAGACCACAGGGCTTCTCCAATCACTTTGAGACTCCTCAATTAGACCCCTGTCTAATTATCTTGTGTTCGGTTAAGTGATAGGGGAGGCTGCATTCAGCCACCTCTGGAGGAGATTCAATGTGGTGTTCTATGATATATGTGCAATTGAGTAGAAGCAGAAACACATCAGAAAATTCACCTTACAATCTGGCAACTGGTGCTGTCTTGGCTGGCAAGAAGTGGTCTCCACAGGGGACCGGGGTGGTATGAGCCAGGTTTTTTAAGGACACCTCAGGTCCCGGCTCATCCCTCTTTGGAACCACCATTTTCAGACACCTAGGAACTGCCTCTCTCCACTGTTTAAGGAGGTTGAGGTGGTAAACTATATGGCCAAAAGTTTGTGGACATGTCATTTTGCATAATCCACAAGAACTAACACATAGAAATATCTTTGTCTGCACCTCTCTGACGGCCAGACAAGGTCCATGACAAATTTTTTTTTTAATGGACCTTGATTAATGGTAATGAATGCAGTGACACTTTTGGGGTTTTTTGTTACAAGACAAGACAAGACTTTATTGATACCAAGGGGAAATGAGACTTTCCAGCAACATAAATAAAAGACAAGGCACAAAAATACATATAAGAAATAATGTAAGATAAAATAAAATATTCAGAAGTCAAATAATAATTTTAAATGAAAAATATAAAAATGCATGAATAGCATATATAATATATATATACATCTTCTACCGCTTATTCCTTCTTCAGGGTCGCGGGGAACCTGGAGCCTATCCCAGGAAGCATCGGGCACAAGGCAGGGTACACCCTGGACAGGGTGCCAGTCCATCGCAGGGCACAATCACATACACACTCACACACCCATTCATACACTACAGACACTTTAGACACGCCAGTCAGCCTACCATGCATGTGTTTGGACTGGGGGAGGAAACCGGAGTACCCGGAGGAAACCCCCGCAGCACGGGGAGAAGATGCAAGCTCCGCACACACACACACAGGGCCACGGTGGGACTCGAACCCCCGACCCTGGAGTTGTGAGGCAAACATGCTATATATATATATATATATATATATAATTTAAATAATAAATTTCTATAGTATGTATTATACACATCTATTGCTATGCTATGCAGGTGTTGACAACAGAAGGAAATAAAAACATTGATAATAAATACATGTGGCATTATGACATAAAAGTAGTCTTTTGAAAAAAAGACACGAAACTGAAATGTGACAGTTATTGTGAAAAAGAGTATGATGACGTATTTTATAATGAAGAATTCAGTGTTATATTTATTGACGCATTTATTGTATTTAGTGCTGCGTTTACCTTTTTATTATTCGTATCATAGGTATAATTACTAATTTAGTTTGACTGAATCGGCATTAAACACTCAGTAAGCATTTAATTGCTATCAATTCAGTAAGAGGGGGGTCTATTTTAATCCATATAACAGGATTTGAAACTCTTTATTGAAGAATTGTCTGAAAAGTCCGTGGCGAAAATGAACAGGTGGTTTACTTCCGGAGCTAAGGTCGCTGAACAACCCATGATACTTTGCGGGGCTTTTGGCCCGTGCGAGTTTCCGTAGTTTTTCCCCAACGCGCCAGCCTCGGACGTTTTCTGTGAAGGTCGCAGCAGCGAAAGGTTCCGTTTCCTGGTTGAATTCGAGCTTGTTCTTACGGACTCGTTTCAATACTGTAATGTATGTGGAGTCGAATATGACTACTGTGTATGTGGTTATGCTTAATAATGACGAAGTGTGTTTGATAAATGCTCTAAACCTTGTAATCTGTGTGAATTGCTAGGAAGCTAACTTGTTAGCTGGGCGCTTTCTTGTGATGTTCGTGGAGAACTTGCTGTATGCTTCCTCCAGCAGTTATCGAGCTCTATATGGCATTTTAAACGCTTTAACCTTCTGTGTATCTGTTCATCCAACCTTGGGGTATAAAGTGGTTTGGGTAGCTTTTCCTGTAGCTAGGCCAGGAATACACACGGGTTTAGTGCTACTTGCGGCAAAAACCTTTTTTTTTTAATCTATTATTATATATTATTTTCCTTTCTTTTTTTTTTTACTTATATAGATGTGGATCTTTGGTTTCATAATCGTTTAAATATTATGATTTCTTCCATCTGATCTTGTTTGATGGATCTCCTCGCGAAGCGGTTGCGGTTTCATCTGCCCCTTGCGTTTGGCCTGGCTCTGTTCGCAGCGGCTACGTTCAAGGTCAGTTGGAATGTCTTTACGCTCGACACATCTACTAACGTTCGTGCTAAAGTCTACGCGCGGAATTCATCTTGTTAATTAGTCGTGGGTGTTGGTTGGCTATTCGGACTGAACACGGGTCACCTTGTGGTGGTATAATTGCAGACTGTAGATGATGCACTCTTTTCTCGTTTACACCTGGCATTAACCGTGCGTCCTGGGTGATCGGATCACACGTGATCAGCCGAGAAGCGTAGCCGTTCTTCAGTGACCACTTGTGATCAGATTTCATACATTTCTGTACATTTCATACATTGGCTGTCCTCTCTCCCCGTCCATCGTCCCTTTGATGCGGTGAAGTTGTCCTGTCCCTTTAGCAGAAAAACACCCCCAAAGCATAATGTTTCCACCTCCATGTTTGACGGTGGGGATGGTGTTCTTGGGGTCATAGGCAGCATTCCTCCTCCTCCAAACACGGCGAGTTGAGTCGATGCCAAAGAGCTCCATTTTGGTCTCATCTGACCACAACACTTTCACCCAGTTGTCCTCTGGTGGTCAGATGAGCAAATAAATTGGCAAACAATTATTGCCTCGAGCACGATAATATCGTGTATTTGCAATCTCACCAACTGAGGATAGGACAATCTGACTATGGAGATGATCGCCCAACACTAGTGCTTACTAATAAAACTTATGAATGAATGAATGAGCGATGACAAATGAAGCTATGAAAACCGGCTGCTTTTAGTTTGCTACGGTTGGTGTGGAAGCACTCAATTAGCATGAACAGAGCCCTGACCTCAACTCTACTGAACATCTTTTGGATGAATTAAAATCATGAATGTGTGCCAGGCCTCCTTGCCTGACATCAAGTGCCTGACGGCTGCTCCTTAGGTCATACAGACTTCATATAAGTCAATAATGAACATTTTCACACTGTCTGTTGTGACCCAGATGAGGATGGGTTCCCTTCTGAGTCGGGTTCCTCTCAAGGTTTCTTCCTTTTAAAACATCTTAGGGAGTTTTTCCTCACCACCGTCGTCACTCAGTGTCTTGCTCAGTTGGGATAAATTCACACCTTTTAATATCTGTATACCGTGTTGATATTTCTGTAAAGCTGCTTTGCTGTTGTAAAAAGCGCTTTATAACGGCAAAGGGGGACTAAATGTGTAATGGGGTGTTCAGCAAGCACATATGGGTGTGGTCAGGTGTCCAGATACTTTTGGCTACCTAGTGTATTTTCCGTGTAAAACCCTTTTGCACCTCATACATGTGTTCCACTACAACACTGACTACCATACTACTGTCACTGCTGCGCTAAAAATGGCCCACCACCCAAGTATATGGGCCTGTGATTGACACTGCCCATTGATAAAACGAAACATGGGGTGCAACGAGTGATTTATAAAATCACAACTCTGACAGAATGAGATGAAATTTGGTACACCACTTTATTGTCCCTATTAATCAAGAATTTAACTAAGAATGTATTATTTCCTTAAAATACTTAATTTACTTAAGTGTTTAATTCTTTAGTTATTGCTGCTGAGCCCTTTTAGTCAAAGCTGCTCACTTACAAAAAATATGAATTGTTTTTATATATGAATTCTAGACACTTTCATTTGAAGGCCACCTTTATAATGGAAAAAAATCACAGATGGTCCAGATGCAGAATCATTTTAGGAAGATGGTCTTTTTAACGCTTTGATTTTAAAATGATTTCATGTTTATTTTCTAGTTCACTGTAACAGAGCCTCGGAAACAGGCTTACGCTGACTTTTACAAGCAGTATGATGCCATGAAGGAGTTTAACAGTATGAAGGAGGCTGGGGTTTTTGAGAGTGTGAGGCCCTCTGGTAAATAAATCGAGGTAAGTACATTCTCAGAAGTCTGGAGAAGATGCGCGTACTGTATTTTATTGTGGTGCGCCTGCCTACCAAATGTTCAAAGAATATTCTAGCCCAATTCCCGAAATCTGTTACACATGTGCACAGGTGGAAAATCCCAATTCATATGATTGTGTTCTTTTACAGGGTGGTTCTGTCTCCGCATTTCTCTTTTATCCTGCACCTTTACTACTGGATGTTAAAGATATAACAAAACATATACAAATAAACAAAAATGGTCAACACCTGTACAAGTGGAGTATTTCTTGAGTCCTTGAGAATGAAAATGTCTTTTGACCTTCTAATGTCATTTATCAACTCCTGTTAATCAGATGTGCATCACACATTCACAGAAGAAATAGGACCATATTTTTCAGCAGTAAATCCTAGTGCTAGAAACCGCAGAGGAATGACAGGAGCTTTAACAACACTTGTGTCGGTGTATGTTGAACCTATTTTTAACGATGTGGTGCTCCGTGGAACGCATAAAAGGTAAGATTCTGGTTTACGCATTCCACTTCCAACGTTCAAACGCTGTTATGTGCAGGTGGTGTGAGCATATCGTCCGTTTAATAACCTTCATTAAAGTTAACTTTTGTGCACTCTCATAACTGCCATTATACAAGTACAAGTGGCTTCATTATCCACTTAGGGTTCAGTTTCAACATGGTCATTTTACTGTGTGTATGAGATTTTATCTTACAAACATGAAACAGCCAGAAACTAGTCTTTTTAATGTGTTCGTGTGAAATTCAAGAGTATGTTACTTGTGCTAGTGTCATTTAAAAAAAAAAAACCCAAAATATTACAGCTTCTGTACATTTTTACAGGGTTTCCTCACTTCATTTCATAATCATCAGCGCATAAAATACTTGATGATCGTCAGTTGCAGTGCGGCCATTCTCCTTCCTTTCATAGTTTAAAAACAGCCAGTGGAAGTACTACCACATATTAGCTACACTAAAGGTATATAGAATGCTTAAAAACTAGATGCAGTTTTGCTCAGGCACAAAGAGGGCAAAGTCAGCAAGAAAGAACTCAATTTAGTTTCTGTGGTTGGAGTAATAGATGGCCCACGTGGGTCACTTTTATTTACAAAAAGTGTCGTCAGAGAAGCTCCTCTTTTGTTTCATTAGTTTATTTTACACATTACTATTCGAAATATCTAAGTTGGATTGTGTGTGCTAATATTTTAAAATATTGCTGGGTCCAGCAAACCACATTTAAAGTGTGTGTAAATAAATAAATAATTTTTTACTACTCTGGCAATTGCAAAGAAGTTCAGCAATAAAAATAGACCAATTTCCCTGTCCATCTATCTCTTCTAAACAAGCTGGTGTTGTGTCTCCGATCGCATACTTGTGTACTATTCTAGACCCTTATTGAGTAGGATCACTGACCTGGTTTCCTATTCCATTTAGTGTTTGAAATTGAACCCTCAAATGTAATCTTCATACTCACTGAAGGTCTGTGTTGCATGCCAGTCGTCTGGATTTTTCTAGATAATTAAACAACTCGAATGTAAGGTCAGAGCTTTTGAGTTGAGAAGCAGACCGTGACATCACAATGGTGGTGGAAAGTTTTAAAAGCGACAGACCAGTGTGTAACATCATTGTGGATAAAATCATTAAAACATTTTAAAGCTTGACTTGGAAACCTGACGGACAGGGTTGGCTCGTGTTTTCTTATTACGCACACAAACTTAATGAACATTTGTCCGTTAAATATAAACTTAAATCCATAAATTGAGACAAGCAAGACCAGTCATTCAATTAAGAATGTCCCTGTATAAAAGGAGGATGGGCTCAGGTGGTCTCTACGTTGGTTCAGTTTGCCACGGTGTCTTCTTTTAATGCTGTGCAACACTATTCGAGCCAGCACGAAGTGACTAATCTGATACTGTACGTCTCAAGCGGCAACGTGCCGTCATTGGGCTTCCTATGGCACTTCCTGCTTTTCCAGCATGCCATTGGGGACCCAGACAGCATGTCCACGTAGGCCCCACATGGGTCCCAAATGGGCTTGAAACGGGCCATTCCCAAATATTCAGCAATCCCAAAACACGTCAGAATCCTTGAGAAGATGGACAAATATTTGTACATTATTTACACAGTTCATCCATGTTCAGATAAGGAACAATTTGTTGTCAAAACCCAAAACAAATGTTTTGACTCTGAAAATGACCCGATCGCTCTAGATGCTGTGTGCCTGGTTCCCCCCTCCATCATGGACCACTTGGACACAGCTTTTTCAGCAACCTTGCATTCTTGAATCACCTTCAAGAGCGAACGTCAGACGTTAAGATCAGTAACATGGGGTTTTGTCACATATGCCAACAATCTACATGTCATTTTTATAATAAAGCGATGACCTCAAAAGCTAGTCAATATTCTTTAATGCCAGATGTAAGTTTGTGATACTGGGACTGTAAATTTTTTAAATCGAATGTTTACTGATGTCAGATATTATGTGTATATGCAGCAAGTTATTTTCAGGCTTTTTTTTTTTTTTTACAATAAAACAAGCTAATTGCTTGCACAAAATACAGTAGCATTGTACAATTACGATTTAATACTTTATGTAACCGCAAATTGATAAAAATTGGCTTCATAAATTGATAAAAAAAAACATAAAAAAAGGCAAAACATACCTGATGTGCATTCTTTGTTCTCCATTTTCTAGAAGTAGAGTTAAAAAACCCGTTGCTTTATTTTTTTGTGTAGTTAAGAGAAGGTACACTGCCATCTTGCTCTGACCAAAGTGACTTGGAATCTGTTACCTGATGTCGTAATTACGACTTCCCAGCTTGTAAATAAGAACTTACTAGGAATTAAACATTAAAACCACTGTCAGGTGAAGTGAATAACATTGATTATCTTGATACAGTGGCACCTGTCGAGGGGTGGGATATATTTGGCAGCAAGTGAACGGTCAGTTCTCAATATGCTGGAAGCAGGAAAAATGGGCAAGCGTAAGGATCTGAGTGACTTTGACATGGACCAAATTATGATGGCTAGATGACTGGTTCAAGTCATCTCCAATCTTGTGGGGGTGTTCCTGGTATGCACTGGTTAGTACCTACCAAAAGTGGTCCAAGGAAGGACAACAAATGAACCAGTGACAGGGTCATGGTGCCCAATGCTCACTGAAGCGTGTGTGTTGTGTATGGGGCTGCGTAGCTACAAGCCAGACAGAGTGCCCATGCTGACCCGTCCACCGCCGAAAGTGTCTACAATGGGCATGTGAGCGTCAGAACTGGACCATGGAGCAATGGAAGACGGTATTTTATTGGTATTT
The DNA here is from genome assembly GCA_012411365.1 of Ameiurus melas. Lineage (NCBI taxonomy): Eukaryota > Metazoa > Chordata > Actinopteri > Siluriformes > Ictaluridae > Ameiurus > Ameiurus melas. Next base: position 30,958,583 of record CM022762.1, read on the forward strand.
TGTCTACAGTCCAGTACCTGTTATAACTGACTTGCTGTGCTCCTTGTGTTCTTCTGTAAGGGGTGAGAAGCCAGCATTTAAAGGATATCCTGAGTCACCCAGGAGTTGACATCCAGGGCAACCTGAGCATAATTTTGTTCAAATAACCCAGAGGCGCTAGAGCATCATGTGTTGCCCCTGGCCATTTTGGCACAAGATCCAGAATCTTGTAATTGGCATCAAACCCAACTTAAACATTGGTGCTGTGGAATCCTTTTATATCGATGTATGTCTCCTCACTTACAGTTGGATCAATGTTGCGAACATGAGGGAAGTCTGCAATCCTCATAAAAGCAGCTTGCTTTTGCCGTATGATTTGAAGGTCAGTTGAGAAGTCAGTGAACTGCCTCATTATATTTGGTGTGCTTAGTGCCGCAATTGTAATATTTAAGACCCCGCTTATTGTGGACTCTGATGGGCCCCAAGTCATCACTGGTGCGTTATTACTTTCATTTCTGCAGTTAGAACATTGTTTCTTAGAGTGGGAGAAGATACTGAATTTCTAGGTCAGTAACAAAAAGAATATATTGACAATCGAGCCTGTATCTTTTTATCAACTCTTTGTCGTCATATAATTCCAACATATTTTTCTTTGTCAGAAAGTACATGGTGTCCACCTCTCTACTGCCATCTTGTTACTCTAACTAGGTTAGGATACCTCTCTGGCACTCTTAAATAATTTAGGAGCTGAGACTTAGTCTTAACACCTAGGAACAGTTATAAAGTTCTTGTTGCGTTGTGCATGTGGAAATGCTCTTACTTTCACTATTAAACATAGCCATGAGTTCTACTGTCAATTTTTTTACAATGTGACTGCACCAAGCGTTGAAGTGTGAGATAATTAAATGATAATTACCGCTTTGAATGTCCTGAGATTCATGGCTTATTTTATTTTATGTAAACAATCAAACAGTGGATCAACAAAAACATGGATTGGCCACTAATTATTTATTTAAATAGATAGATTTAAAAAAAAAATGATTAATGATTCATGATGCATGCATGTATGAATATGTAAAATAAATAATGAAAATTGATGTTAAGATAACGTTAACAGAACGTTAGGGGAATGTTAACAGAACGTTAGGGGAACATTAACAGAATGTCAGTGGAACATTAGGGGAACGTTATCAATGTTAGGGGAACATTAAGGGAAAGTTAACAACGTTAGGGAACGCTAACAGAACGTTAGGTTAACATTAGGGGAACGTTAACAACGTTAAGGGAACATTAAGGGAATGTTAACAGAACATTAGGGGAACATTAAGGGAATGTTAACAGAACATTAGGGGAACATTAAGGGAATGTTAACAGAACGTTAGGGGAACATTAGGAACGTTAACAGAATGTTAGGGGAACATTAAGGGAACGTTAACAGAACATTAGGGGAACATTAAGGGAATGTTAACAGAACGTTAGGGGAACGTTAACAACGTTAGGGGAACATTAGGAACGTTAACAGAATGTTAGGGGAACATTAGGAACTTAACAGAACGTTAGGGGAACATTAAGGGATTGTTAACAATATTAGGGGAACGTTAACAATTTTAGGGGAACGTTAACAGAACGTTAGGGGAACATTAAGGGAACGTTAACAAAACGTTAGGGGAATGTTAAGGGAATGTTCTGCAAACTTAAAAACTGCGTTCTACTTCCACGAAGAAAACTTTCCTGGCTAACCAAACGCAAACCTTAAAAAATGTATGTTCTCTAAATAAAATTGTTATCTGGGGGCAAACGCCCTAAATTAGACGTCTTCCTGATGAAAACGTAGGTTTCCAGGTGTGCAGACACCATACATTAGGAGGGGGAAAATAGAGCGACCTTTATAAACGGCCTCTCATCAGTCTCAGTATGAATCGACCCTAAAGACGAGCTCTGAGGGCCGTTGTCTTATGATGAGCTCACGGTGAAAGGTGTGGTCTCTTAATGATTGTTGTGTCCGTTTGGCAGCAGCTATCGTTTATGACCAGGTAAGCATGCGGGGAATATGGGGCTTGGTCACTAGGTTTTCACTTGAAGTGTTCCGCTCTCGAGATTCCGCACTCGGCACGCAAACTAGTTTTAAATAGCAGCCCGAGAGTTCACTGATCAGCGACCTGACGAACTGAAACTGAAATCTGACACCGCTGCGTCGAGCCACCGGTGCTGCGCGCTACTGCCGGAGGAGAGCTAATGCTAACGCTAACGCTAACGCTAACTTCTATCGCCTGCGGTTTCTTCAACGAGTCCGCTACTCTACACGCATTCTACCGAGGAAAAGGCCATCTCTAATGTTCATTTCGTCCCCGCGGTGTTATGTCTATTTTGTTGTTGTTGTTGTAGATCTTCGATGAATGCTTCCTTCTTCCTAGTGAACGTAGGTGTAAACTCTAAGCGACGTCAGAGCAGCTGCTCGTTTCTTCATTAGCTGAGCAGCTAGCTTAGCTTCAGCGGTTAACCCGGCGTCCAGTGTTCTTCTACCTTTACGCTAGGCTCGCTACAGTCACTTCAGTGTTTTTAGCGTTAATAATTGACCATATATCAGCCAGCAACATTTTAAGGTAAGAACCTGCCGTGATGTGTAGTTTGCTAACGTTGACTTTGTACCTAAACCGGTTTTTTTTTTTTTTTTTTAGCTTAAACCCAGCTAGCGAAGCACGGTATTAGCTAAGCGGCTAGCTAAAAGTAACTGTGTTTTTTTGTTTCCAGTCACTGTTCTGTGAATTAGCGGGACAACATGCCTCAGAAGCGGCGCTCACAGTCTTGGGCAGAGCTGAAACAAGCCGGGAACGACTGCTTTAAGACCGGACAGTATGGAGACGCCATCTCTCTGTACAGCCAAGCCATCGAGCTGTTGAAGAAATCGGGTAGGGAAGACGATGTCCGCTTTTAAATGGCTAGTTATTCATTTGAAAAGCCATCGAAATGATCATGTTCCTGTACTGAAGACGTTGTCCAAATGGCATTTCATCAGATTTGATCATTCTCCTGGCATGTTCAAGTTTGGGCGCAGTGCATGACATTATCCTCCGAACGTCTCTAACTACACTCCTATAGTCTATACATCTCCTATAGTCTATACATCTCCTATAGTCTATACCTCTCCTATAGTCTAGTCTATACATCTCCTATAGTCTATACATCTCCTATAGTCTATACCTCTCCTATAGTCTAGTCTATACATCTCCTATAGTCTATACATCTCCTATAGTCTATACCTCTCCTATAGTCTAGTCTATACATCTCCTATAGTCTGCATGACATTATCCTCAGTCTAGTTTTTCTTGTTTTTTATGTTCATATCTATTAACTACACCTATGTTCGTTTCGTTGTTTTTGATATTCCTATAGTTATATCTCCTAAGTCTATACCTATGCTAGTCTACGCTCCTTAGTTAGCCATTGTCTATACGTCCCTATGTCCAGTCTTACCCTATAGTCTAGTCTATACGTCTCCTATAGTCTAGTCTATACGTCTCCTATAGTCTAGTCTATACGTCTCCTATAGTCTAGTCTATACGTCTCCTATAGTCTAGTCTATACGTCTCCTATAGTCTAGTCTATACGTCTCCTATAGTCTAGTCTATACATCTCCTATATTCTGCATGACATTATCCTCCGAACGTCTCTAACTACACTCCTATATTCTGGCATGAGTGTTAAGGTCATACACACGCCTGGCATGATATGCAGAATTGTAATAAATACACAATCTTAACGGTTCGTACTGCCCTGAATACGCTATTTCACATAACAGATGTTTTACATATCACATGACGCTAGAATAACTGAACTTGCACAAATCAAGTTGTGAATTTTTTAAATTTGATTTATTACTGATACTGATTATTTGCATGTTTATGTGCTCGACAAACAGTTTTGTCAATTTCACTTCTTCGCATACATAACAAAACCACTCTTGTTTATACACCAATAAATAGAGAGGTCTGAAATAATAACCGAAGCGCATTGTTCCTAAAGTATCTTTTTCTTTCTTTTTTTTTTTTTTAAAGTAAAAGCTTTGAGTTAAACAAACAGGTCAAACAAATAACGCACATATAAAATAATGAGCAAAAAACAGACGCAGTGCTGCAATAGCTGCAATTCTCTTAAGCGCTGTTTATTTATTGGTGGATCCGATATCACAAAACCGATATCCGATTATGGAAACATGCTTAAATATCGGGGGGAAATATCCGTAAAACCATTTATCGGTTGATCTTTAAATAAGGCCTTCACATTCTACTTAAAGTGCACGCGCAAATGTGTGCAAACAACACAAGACCGTACATTAACTACTAAAACAGGACAATAGGCGCAGTAAGTGACCGTGTTGTGCTGACCAGTACACCGTTCTAGTGTGAAAGTGTATATATAACGGGTAGTGCAAAAAGATGATGATGATGATGATGATGCTGTGAATATAAACACAACATACTATGACCCAGTATTCAGCAGATTAGCTTATACCATATGTGGACATGGCAGTTATTGCGGTAGCAGGCAGGAAAAGGGTATAATAGTGACGAAATGAGTCATCCATCCATCCATCTTCAACCGCTTATTCCTTCTTCAGGGTCGCGGGGAACCTGGAGCCTATCCCAGGAAGCATCGGGCACAAGGCGGGGTTACACCCTGGACAGGGTGCCAGTCGAAATGAAACAGTATATATTTATCAGTACATTAGCAGCAAAAGTACAGCTGGTCAGTACAGAAATTGCAAGGGGAGTGGGATAATGATCAGTTCGGTGTGTGTGTGTGTGTCAGTCCAGCCTCTGAGTATTGAGGAATCTGATGGCTTGGGGGAAGAAGCTGTTACAGTCTGGCCGTGAGGGCCCGAATGCTTCGGTACCTTTTTAATAAGGATAATGAGTCTTTATCGATCATGTGTACATTACAGCACAGGGAAACTCTTTTCTGCACAAATCCCAGCATGTCAGGAAGTTGGGGGTCAGAGCCCAGGGTCAGCCATGAAACCGCGCCCCTGGAGCAGAGAGGGTTAAAGGCCTTGTTCAAGGGCCCAACAGTGACAGCCCGGCAATCCTGACCGTTACCAATCAGTAACTCAGAGCCATAACCGCCAAGCCACCACTGCCTTTTTTGTGTGAGGGGTGTGTGGGGTCATTCACAGTGCTGATGGCTTTGCGGATGCAGCGTGTGGTGTATATGTCTATGGTGGAGGGAACATAGACCCCAATGATCTCCGATATCCTCACTATCTGCTGCATGATCTTGCGATACGATACAGTGCAATTTCTGAACAAGGCATGATGCAGCTGCTCAGGATGCTCTCAATGGTTCCTCTGTAGAACATGGTGAGGATGAGGGGTGGGAGATGGGCTTTGTTTTTTTTTTTCCCACCTTTGCAGAAAAAAAAAAAATAGAGACGCTGCTGGGTTTTCTTGGTTATGGAGCTGATGTTGAGGTTCTCCGCTAGGTGAACACCAAAGAAATTAGTGCTCTTGATGATTTCCACGGAGGACCCGTCGATGTTCAGCGGTGAATGGTCGCGCCGTGCTCTCCTGAAGTCAACACCCATCTCTTTTGTTTTGTCCACATTCAGAGACATTAGCATAACGAGATGTGGTCTGAGTAGCAGAGGTGGAGTCAGGGCTCCCTCCAGTATGTGCCAGGGATGTTTGTGTAAACAGGATCCAGCGTATTTCAAAGTTCACATGTTGATGGAATTTAGGGAGCACTGATTTGAGATTCGCATGGATGAAATCTCCAGCGATGATCAACAGTCCATTTTGGTGTGTGTTCTGCAGTTTGCTAATAAATAGCCCCATGCAGTCCTCCTTAGCATTAGTCCTGGGGGGGGATGTATACTCTGATTATAAGAGGTGAATTCCTGTGTTTCGTAAAATGGCGTCTAACCGTCTCAAACTCCACGAGTGATGAGCAGTATCTAGAAACTAGCAGAGTTCTTGTCCCATACCATGTTGATGTAAACACATAAGCCACCACTGCAAGCCTTACCGCACATAGCTGCATTTCTGTCTGCACTAAATGAGGCGAGCCCGTCTAGCTGGATGACGGCGTCCAGAACTCTGTCGCTGAGCCACGTCTCCATGAAAACAAAGACGCAGCAGTCTCTAAACTCATGCCGCATAGCCCGCTGGAGTCGGATGTTGTCCAGTTTATTGTCCAGGGAGCAGACATTGGAGAGCAGGATGGACGGAAGAGCTGGCTGGCTAGGGTTTGTTTTTAGCCTAGCATGGACCCCTGCCGTTTTGCCGCACTTCCGCTTTCTCGCACAAGTTTAAAAGTTTACATTAGGTAAACATACTCGGGGCAAACAAGGGACTTGTCAATAACTTAAACAAAACCTAAAAACAGTCATTGATCATTCAGGTAACAACACACACAGTGACTACGTTTACATGGACAGCAGTAATGTAATTATTAACCTTATTCTGAATAAGACAGTATTGTGATTTGAGGTGTTTACATGAGTTGCTTTTAGAAGATTTCTTTCATGTTCCCATTTTACATGTTCTAGAACATAGATCGATTAAAGTCAATGTCACTGCGCCGTGTGTGTGTGTGTGTGTGTGTGTGTGTCATATCACTTTCTTATTCATTGCTCTTAATACATGCTATAGCTGCAAAGGTGCTTGAAAGCTTTAATTGATGAAAGCTCACACTCAGCTTTGTAAAAATGGTTTCACTTGTCTAGCTCAAGAACATCTCAGTTGTGAGTGAATGCTTGGTAATGTGATGCATGTTTTTTATTTTCAGGTCAGAAGAACCAGGAAGATCTTGGTATTTTATATTCAAATCGGGCTGCCAGTTACTTGAAAGATGGAAATTGCAGTGAATGCATTAAAGACTGCACAGTGTAAGTTTATCAGCTCTTCACTGAAGTACTTGCAGTGCCAAATATTTTGTGATTCTGAATGCATGTAGTAGTTGATAAGTTTTTTTTTTTTTTTTTTTTTTTTTTTTTTTAAATCAGGTGTTCGAATGGTTGAACAAAAGGTTGAATGCCTGAGGTCTCTTTCTCTTTGGTACTGGTCTAAGCACAGCATCATTTGAACAGAAGCTCTAATGTTGTGTAGTTTGAATGTAAATTGTCACTACACTTTTGTATAAACTATTAATAAATTTAATGGTTGCACCAAGTATCATAGTTTCTACTGAAGCACTATTTGGATGAGAGAGTTGTTCCAGACAAGGGACTATTAATGTTTTCTTCCAAATAGACAGACAGACTGACAGACATTATTTGATCCCACAAGGGAAATTATTAGAAATGACATGTCTGATTCACAGAGTATAAGTAATCTTAAAAGAGGGAAATGTGTGCATGATGTATACAAGATATCCCCATGATGTATACAATATATAATACACACAGAGTGCCCTCAACTAAAATTGGCACCCTTGGTAAATATGAGCAAAGAAGGCTGTGAAAATTTTATTGTATAACTTTTTGATCTGCTGTTAAAGATTCACAAAAATTCTCTGCTCTCATGGATATCAAACAATTGCAAACACAACACAGGTTTATCATTTTATTTATATATATATATATATGTGTGTGTGTATGTAATATTATTTTTTACAAATGATCAAAAGGTTAAACAAAGACAAATTTTCACAGCTCATATTTACCATATACATTTTTTTAATATTAATGGAGGGCACTGTGTATATATAGACTCAAATGACACTTGAAGACTAGATTGAGTGGCAGGATTCTTGCATTCTTTGTTATAAGTAATTACATCCTGCCAAGAAAGAAAGCAAAGAAATAAGTCTAGATCTCAGAAAAAAGGTAGGGGAGCGGCTATACTGCTATTTCAAAGCATTTCACTGTCTAGAACAGCTGTTCTTGGCATCATCACAAAGTACAAGGAGACACAGTCAGTTAAAAACAAACCTGGGCATGGTTGCAAGTGCAGGATATCTAGGACTCTGTAGAGGGAAAATCATCAGAAATGTCAACAAGTACCCTTGGATCGCTGCAAAGATGATAGTTGCTGAACTGGCCTCTTCTGGACTTGAAGTCAAGGAAGTGGGCTGTGTTTTGAGGGAGGGCTTTGAGGTCATTGCTCATCGCGGATGAGACAAAACTGGAGCTGTTTGGACAGTTAAACATGGTGGTGGGGATATGATGCTGCTTCAGGGACAGGGAACCTTGTTTGGGTGCATGGGGTCATGAAGATGGATGATTATATTGACATATTTTGAAGGACAATGTGAAGAAATCATCTGCAAGTCTGGCTTTAGGTCTTCCAGCAAGACAGTGACCTGAAACACACATCCAGGTCAGACCAAATTTTTTTGAGGGACACCAAAATCAAGGTCCTGGGGTTTCGATCTCAATCCTATTGAGAATCTATGGCAGGAGCTCAAGTTTAAAGTCCATGCTTGAAAACCATGTAATGTGGATAAGCTGGAACAATTTGCCAAGGAGGAATGGCCTTAGGAGGCGACCCTCGCGTCCACCGGTGTAAACTCCAACGTAACGACGCTCGGCCGGGGACTTGAGTATCCCCACACCTGCCCGGCGCCACACACCCTGGTCAACTCGAGAGTAGAATAGAGTCCATCCCCTATCCAGGAGTACCGTTCCAGACCCGAGACTGTGTAGATATAAGCTCCACCAGATCGAACCTGTAGCGCTCCACCTCCCGCGCAAGTTCCAGTTCCTTCCCCCACAGAGAGGTAACGTTCCACATCCCCAGAGCCAGCCTCTGCCGTCCGAGTCTGGTCCGTCGAGGCCCTTGACCTTCACTGCCACCCATGTAGCAGCGCACCTGACCCCATGGTTGACCCCACGAGTGGTGGGCCCATAGGATGGAGAGGGGGGTGCCACGTTGCAGTTTTGGGCTTTGCCCTGCTGGGCTCCATTGGCAAACCCAGGCACCAGGTGCTCGCAGTCGGGCCCTCCCTCTGGGCCCGGCTCCAGACGTGGCCCCCGGGCTTCCTCTGGGCAGGGTAACTCCTCCTCTCTTTATCTTTTTCATGAGGGTTTTTGGAACCCTCCTTCTTAGTCAGGCCCCTCCCCTGAGACCACTTTGCCTTGAGAGACCCTACCAGGCGCACAAGGCTCCAGACAACACAGCCCTCAGGTTCATAAGGGGACACAAACCTCTCCACCACGATAAGACGGTTCCCGGAGGGAGAGGTTCCCTTATTTTGATGGATCCCTGTTCTCTAAATACCAAAGGGTGCTCAGTTACATCTGATTGTCATCCCAATAATCCACACTTTTCCCACCCCCGTGTAATATTGGATCCTTTTTTTTCTTAATAAATATATGGCCAAGTATAATATTTTTGTCTCCTTTGTTTAACTGGGCCCCTTATCTACTTTTAGGACTTGTGTGAACATCTGATGATTTTTAGGTCCTATTTATGCAGATATATGAACATTCTAAAGGGTTTACAAACTTTCAAGCACCACTGTAAGTCTGATTATGTTAAGCTTTATAAACAACTGGTACTGCCCTCTTAATTTGTATTTGTCCATTTTGTTTAACCTATGTATTGTCTTTAAGAAAGGTTGTACAAAATTCAGTGCTACTCTGCTAGTAAAAGAACAAGGTACTTGACTTTTAAATGAGGTAAAATGTAATTAAATGGCTTTACTAGTTGTAATAATGATACTTTTCAATATTGTGAATATTTATTATTTTATTATGTCTATGATTGGCTGATTGGGAAAATTGCATGAATGAGCTCCTATTAAAGTGGCAAGTCGGTGTATATTTGGTTTATTGTTCCTTGTTGGCCTACTAAATGCATTTTACTATGTGTTCCTGGCGGAATACTGGTATTCAGAATAACACCAGTATATTATCATCTTATTGTACCAGCCCAAATTGAGATCGCCAAGCTGTCCACATTAATATACTTTTTGTTTTAACAGATCCTTGGAACTGGTTCCATTTGGGATTAAATCACTGTTACGCCGTGCTGCAGCTTATGAAGCTATGGAGAGATACAGACAAGCCTATGTAGACTATAAAACAGCCTTACAGATTGACTGCAACTTGCCTGCAGCTCATGATGGAACCAACAGGTAGGGGCTTGTTAATGGGCATAAGCTGACATAAGTAACTTGCATTTATTAATTCGAAAAAGCACTTTCTTCAAAGCATTATTTGGTATCGGAAATGTATTTGGCGAAGGTATCCAAATGTGGGGTTCTTAAACACAATCACAGGAAGCAGGGTCTGTAAGTGTGAAGCTATGAAGCTTCCATGTGTGATTTCTGTTTGATGAGCACTAGGGATAAAACCGAATAGAATACATTATTTGGATTCAGCAGATGTTTTAAATTGAATACAATTGTATACAGGGCATCTGATTCTGGGATCTTACATTCATTAACATGAAGCAAATAGGAGGTTGTTTATTATTATTATTTATTTATTTATTTTTTCCTGTTGTCAATAGTTTGCTCCAATAGACTAATCCAAACACTGCCTTTCGTAACTACTGTTGGTTAATTGATCGATAAACAACCATAAAATATTTATTTTTAAATATCTTAAAAACAATAGTCCTAATTAAATGTAGACTAACACAAAAATGATCCATATTAGGAAAAAGGCTAATAGCTTTCTAAGGAAATAGCTTACTAAGCTTAATGTCAAATTGATATTAAATGCAACCCATAATCAAACATTATTTCATTTGTATTTCATATTTATATTTTATGAAGTTATAATATCATATATATATATAATTATATTAAATGATTTATTTAACTAAGCACATTTTCTGTCTTTACATTTTAGTAGTTTTATTTTTGCTTGTTTATCAGTTTTAGATTGGTTCCCCAGTACAGTGTCCATGTCTGCTGATAATGTTTTGGGTTGATTAAGTCAAAACATGGAAACTGAAGTTGACTTATCTAGTGATATCTGGCAAATGTGAGTTTAAATGAAGTGAATTCGAGTTGGTGAATGGAGAGCTGAAGTGTACCATACGTTTACAGACTGAACAGTTGCTACTCTTGATTAAGATTGATGAGGAAAGTTTTAATGAAGAAGTTTGAATTAAACCCACCTTGTAACGTTAGCGTTATTATTATTAATTTACTCCGCCCGAAGCCGCTGTGCCTACATGAGCAGGTGCAAGTTCAGGTCATTTGGCGGGATCAATAAAAGATGGCGGTTGTGAGATCGGGAAGTCGAGAGAAGCAGATGATGTACAGAGTTACTTGTCATCTTAATTGTTTCTTTGCAGTATTTACACACTTGTACGGTTGACTGAGGAGATGAAAAGCAGTGTGAAAGTAAACTGTTGCTCGGTGTAACTGTATTTTATAGTTGTAGTTTTTATTCCGCTTGTATTCTATTTATTTGCACTCGCACCGGTGTTTTCACCATGTTTCCATCCACATATTTTTATGAGAATGGATGGAAACACCAGATGTGAATAAAATCTCCACAATGCGCATAAAAAAAACTTTGTGGCATTTTGAGTCTGATTATTATTCTTTTTTTTTTTTTTTTTTGTTAAGACATGTGCCTAAACTGCCATGGAAACACATTTACTGAATAAATTCCTCTATGCGCATCTGAAGTCATGTGACTTTCCCAGCAAATCATGTGACTGGAGAATTGGCTGATGTGATTTGGATATTCAGCACATATGGCCCACTTATACAGCAACTGATCATGCGTAATGCGTTTTTCTTTTCTTTTCTTTTTTTTGTTTCATTTTTATTGAACATTTCTGCTGAACACTTCTGATGAACATTTCTACTGAACAATTTCTGCTATACATTTCTGCAAAACTGCTAAAGCCTATCTAAATCGCCTTTTCTGTTCCGTCCTCCCCACCATTTCCCAAAAATACAAAATGAGCAACAGCAGTAAATATTCAGATTTTTTTCTTTTTATACAAAGAAAAACAAAATTGAACCCACACCCCACCCCTCCGGCTCATCATGGCTTCCCATTAACTGTCGCTGGTTATAGAGATATTATAAAATTCAACAACAGGCACTAAACTTTAAGTGGGTAGTGTCTGTAACTCCATAAAGTAGGCAATAAAGGGATGCCATTTATGAAAAAAACTTATCAGTACAACCATTCATCGTATATCTTATTTTCCTGAGTTTCAGAAAAAACATCACGTCCTTTATCCACTGGGAGATAGATGGGTATTTAGCAGACTTCCAATGTAACAGTAGAGGACGTCTTGCTATAAGGGATGTGAAAGCAATAACATCCTTTTGTATCGAGCTCAAAGGAATTGAAGCTTCAGGAATCCCAAATACAGCAATCAATGGACAAGGCTTTAAATCTGCCCTGAGAATAGTGGACATGATGGTAAAAAGCCAGACCAAAAACCATGGAGTTCAGGACAGAAGAAAAGTAATGTGTTTTTCTGTCGGAACTGGGGCGTTGGGTCGGCATAAGTGCCTGAACTGCCACGTTCTGTTTATTGAAATTATTTGGTATAATTACCTCTCAGAACTGTCATGATTCTGTTCCCAAAGATTAGGCATCCGCCTCTCATCGCAAGATAACATGAGGTTTGTGATGGTGTTTCCTCTGCACGCTCTGAAGCACAAGTAATTAATTATATTTGGGGGAGAACAGAGCGACAATAGCTTCCCTGGTTGCAACAACTCCCATTTGTGTTGATGCGTTGATATTGATTTTGTTCTTTTTAGCACATGGGATTGAAACAGTGCTCTTTTATTTTTATTTATTTATTTTTTAGGGATTAAAATTGTATAAGGGTCATATCCCTTGCTCTGCACTGAGGCACTTTTTTTTTTTTTTTTTCTTTTCCCTCTTCCCCCCTAACTTTTCAAACTGGATATCCATGCTCAAGGACAATCCCCCTTTCATTTTTTGGGATATCCAATGTAATCCCATGCTACTGATTTGAATTTCTTTTTCGGCGAGGGATGGATATCAGCCTCGCTTCTGTCTGATATTTTCTCTGCTGTGTGTGTGTGTGTGTGCGCGGAGCAAGTTGACAAGCATTCGAAGAGTAACAGAGATGTGCATGCAAAGGTGAGCTTCTCTGGTTGTGGTTGTTAAAATACCGTAGATAAGCAAATGTACTTGGTACAAGTCAATTTTCATACCGCTGAGTCACAATCTTGTGTTACTAAGCCATTGTATGATTTGGTGGCTCACAATTAATTACGAATAGTCTTGAATGATTATCGATTAGGGAACTAATGATCAATCAGTTAGTTGGCTGTTGTTGTTTTTTTGACTAGTTAATCATGGGGGGAATTTTCAGTACCTTTTTTTTTTTTTTTTTTTTTTTTTTGGTTTATCTAAAATAAAATCCACAAACAGTGTTACAAGAATAAACTTCAGACCAATACTTTACACAACTGTTTTTCCAATTATATAAGACGTAAAAGAACCCAATACACGCACACCAGATTATATATTGTAAATTATATATTTATAATAGATTATAGATTAGATTATAATTATTATTTTTTTTTTTTATATAAACACCCCACACACATTAATGACAAGAAAAAGTATGTGAACCCTTTGGAATTTCATGGTTTTGTGAATAAATTTGAACATAAGATGTGATCTGATCTTCATCTAAGTCAGGGGTATTGACCTACGTAATGTGTCTAAAATAATAACACACGCAAAAATTCTGATCCCTCATGTTTTTATTGAAAGGCTAGCTAGTAAACTGGTAGAGCACTTCCTGTCTATTAACAGCTGGTAAAGGTACCCTGTATTTACATATTTTATTGCATAATGTAGGGTGTTGCAAGGGTATCGATCAAACTATTACCCAAAAAAAGATTCACCTGAGTGTCCATGCGAGAGTGTTAATAGCATGCTTGGATTTTGGGCCCTAAACATGCCTCTGGATGCTCCTAGTGGGTCAGAGGTTCACAAACCACAGTCTCACAAAATCCTGTGGGGAAACCCTGCAGAACCCTGACCTCAACTCCGCTGAACACCTTCGGGATGAACTGTAATGCTGACTGCACCCTAGGCCTCCTCACCCAACATCATTTTCTGACCTCACTAAGGTCCTTGTGGTCGAACGAGCATGATTTGTATGATGGTCAGGCGTCCACAAACCTTTGGCCATACGGTGCGCCCCACACAGACCATGAGCTGTGCACAGAGCAGCATATCGATGCTGGAATCTAAAAATTTTTTTAATTTAATAAAAAAAAACAAAAACCATTCTTGTATACATGATTTTCATCATTCTTAAATGTTCTCCATTGTTATGTAATAAAATACAAGCATTATAATGAAAAGAAAATACAGCCATTTGCAGATGAATAGATTTTATTTGCTACTGCTTGCCAAAGCCAGCCCTTTGGTTTGGTTTGACACAGTACATAATTAAATGAACCAAAAAGCCAGCACATTGAGGGGTGCATAGGAGGGGATGGGCCCAAAAATATACTTTTAAAACTCCCGTTCATTGGTCAGAAATACAGTCATGAAAAAAGGTAAACAAACCTCTAACATGTGTGGAGCTGTGTCCAAATACTACTGTACTAAACAGTAGGTGAAAATCAGTACACCATATGAGTAGTATGTCTGAATTCTCAGTATTCATAATACACTAGGCGAGAAATACCCAGACGACCTACTGCTTCTGCCGAGATTCTGCAGTGTAGAACCCTGGACACTGTGGATACCGCACGGTCACAGAGATGAGCTGTCGGAGGTCCCACGCTGACCCATGTCCACTGCCAAAAGTGCTTACAGTGGTGGGCACGTGAGCATAAGAACTGGAGCATGGAGAAGGTGGCCTGGTCTGGTGAATCATGTTTTATTTTACATGGTTAGGACTGCCGGGTGCATGTGTGTGCTGGTTATTAATGGTATTCCCTAATGGCAGTGGCCTCTTTCAGCAGGATAATGCACCCTGCCACATGGGGTGGGGTGGGGTGGGGGATCAGGAATGGTTTGAGAAACATGACCAAGAGATCAAGGTGTTGACTTGGCCTCCAAATCCCTTAGATCGAGCATCTATGGGATGTGCTGAACAAACAAGACTGATCCATGGAGACCCTAACTCGGAACTTGCATTGTTTAAAGGATCTGCTGATAACTTCATATATCGCAGCACACCTTCAGAGGTCTTGTGGAGTCCATGCTTCGACGGGTCAGAGCTGTTTTGTCTGCACAAGGGGGACCTCTACAATATTATTCAGGTGGTTTTAATGTTCTGGCTGATTGGTGTAAGAAGAGCTCTGGCAGTATTTTTGATGGAGAGAGCAGCATTCTTGTGGTGTGCAAGTTAGAGCTGTGCATCTGGGAGAAAAACAGTTTTTAACAGATTGTGATTCATTTCCAATAATGTTCATCACAACTCAAAAGTTCAAAACTTAAATGAACACAAATCAGGTATATCTGACTTAATATTAAACAAATGTCAGAGCCAGTGTTGGGGAAGCTACTTTGAACAGTAGCTTTACAAGCTACAAGCTACTTATGGTTTGAAGTAGTTAAACTACAGTAAAGCGACTTTTTTTTTTTTAAATAAAAAGAAGGTGGTTAGCTACGCTACATTACACGTTACTGACAAAAAGTAGCTACCGTAATTTTCAGACTATTGAGCGCACCTGAATATAAGCTGCAGGTGTCCACGTTGTAACGTGACGTAAACGAAGCAGGACGGATGCAAGTGCAGTTAGGATGAGAGCTTTTATTGAAACAGAGGAGAGCAGACTCAAGAGAAACAAGAACCATGACCAACTCAATGAACTAAACTAACTAAACCAACTAACCTAAACATTAACTATGACATGAAACAAAGACTCTATATCTATACTCTATAAACCACTTCTACATCTATATTCTAAACCAAGTCTATACAACTCTAAGCTATACTATCCGCTACTAGGCTACAAAAGCTATGCTATAAGCTAACTAGCCTTGACATGAACTCAGACATGGGCTATGGCTAGGAAACTACTTCACGACTGATCTGAAGAATGTAGTGTGAGCAGGTTAGATTTAATTCGAACAGTTTCATTGGTCCACTGTGACCTGTTGGGTCATTTCATTGGTCCGATGTGACGAGGTTAAATGTTTTGGCGGCATGAAACTCGTTAGCCCGTAAAAATCCAGAAATTAGCCGCGTCATTGTTTAAGCCGCAGTGTTCGAAGTGTGTGAAGAAAGTAGCGGCTTATAGTCCGGAAATTACGGTAACTCTATTGAAGCTACTTAAATGGGCATTTTTATTACGTCATGATTTGCGAATCAGTTTATGAGTAACTGCGTATAATTTTGCATGAAGAAATGAAACAATTTAAAAATAATTCAGAACAATTAGAAATGTATAATGTGCACATTAGGGCTACTTCTATCAATTTTAAATGAAAATTGTGTTCACAATAAGTTAAGATAGGAACTTTTTTCATTGCTCCTCCCTTAAGAGATGTTAAGAAATATAATCCGTTGTATTCAGAAAATAAAATAAATCCCTGATACAATGATACAAATATTATAAGCTACGACTGAGCAGAAACCAGTGAAACATGCTTTCTCAAATGAAATAATTTTTTTATTTATCTTCAGAATGACAAAGGCACTGACTGAGATGGATGGACCAGATGGATGGCGAGAAAAGCTTCCACCTATCCCAACTGTTCCCATGTCGGTAAAAGAGAACTTTTTGAGAACTACAAAGTCGACGCCGACCGCACAGCCGAACAACAACCTAAATGGAAATAAGCAAAGTAAAAAAAATCTTTTCTGACTTTCAGTGGCAATATGTCCTAGAACATTGTCTCATGCACTTTCTGTTTTCAATATGGAGGTTTAATTTAGGTTACCTATATGATCTTTCTGAACTCCGTTAACTTCCAGTGAGTGGTGACGTGAGAAAGGCCAAACTGCTAAAGGAGGAGGGGAATGCATTTGTGAAGAAAGGACAGCATAAGAAAGCAGTGGATAAATACACACAGTCTCTCAGCCAGGACCCCACTGAAGTCACAACCTACACAAACAGGTAAACATTATGAACTTTGTTCCGCCGTCAGTCTGATTTCTGAAGGTCTGAGTGTTCAGGATTTAAGACTAAAACATGCCTAACAAAAAGGACTGAAAGAAATCTGTTCAAATATTGGAAGGGTTGAGTGTGGGGGCCCTTCTGCATATTTCTTTAGCTGACACATGCAGCTAGCCTGCTACTTCAAGCTACCTAAAGTATAACGTAGCAAATAATTCTTGTTTCTGGTTGGGTTTTTGTGGGAGGGAGAGAAGAGTCTGTGAGAACTGTGCTTAGTATAATAGAACGTCTAGTCCGGGTAAGCTTGAGTAAACAAATATGTTTTAAGCCTAGACTTAAACACTGAGACTGTGTCTGAGTCCCGAACACTAATAGGAGAACTGTTCCATAACTGTGGGGCTCTATAAGAGAACGCTCTTCCCCCTGCTGAAGACTTCACTATTCGAGGTACCGTCAAATAGCCTGAATCTTTTGATCTGAGTAGGCGTGGAGGATCATATAAAACCAGAAGGTCGCTTAGATATTGTGGCGCGAGACCGTTTAGTGCTTTATAGGTTAATAAAAGTATTTTATAGTTAATGTGAGATTTTACTGGGAGCCAATGCAGTGTGGATAAGATCGGGGTGATGTGGTCGTATCTTCTAGTTCTAGTTAGGACTCTAGCAGCTGCATTCTGGACTAACTGGAGTTTATTTATATTCCTACTGGAACATCCAGACAGTAAGGCATTACAGTAATCTAATCTAGAGGTGATGAATGCATGAACTAAAATTTTAAAAATGTTACAGGGGTGAACAAATCAATAGTCCTGTCACCCAGAACAAAGAGATTGCCTCAGGCCATATTATTTTATTCCTAGTTGACCAGTGGGCAAATAAGTTCAGTTGGGTGCTGATAGTGGTTACAACCCCCATCTCCCCCCCCCCCTCCCCATAAACAACTAACGTACCTCAATGCTGTACATGAAGTACATATTTCTGAATCCTTGTCCAACCTGCACAGACATGTGGAATCCAAGCAAAATAAAGTGCAGTGCAAAAGTGTCACAACCGTAGAACAGTCACACAGTCATTTTGTGGTTGATCTTTGAAAGATTTTAATTTTATTTAAATAATGAAAATAAATAGAACACTATTTGAGGTGAAAAACCGACCGCTCATAACAGCAATGTTGGTCAGTGTCTGCACTGGGTATGTATGGGTATGTATGTACAGTATACACATACAAAAGTGAGTACACCCCTCACATTTTTGCAAATATTTGATTATAACTCATGTGACAACACTGAAGAAATGACACTTTACATTGTAGCAAAGTAGAGTGTACCTGAGCTTCACAGGTTGCCACTGGAGTTCTCTTCCACTCCTCCGTGATGTCGTCATGGAGCTGGTGGATGTTCGAGACCTTGTGCTTCTCTACCTTCCGTTTGAGGATGCCCCACAGGTGCTCAATAGGGCAGGGGTGTCCAAACTTTTTTTTTTAGTGAGGGCCAAATACAGAAAAATAAACAGTGGGCCGTGTATTTCTAAGTCCCCTATAATGTGAAGAACATTGCGCATACAGGTGTGGCACCAGCTGTTCTTGTAGGTTCTTGTTCAGTGTATTCAGATGATGCGTAAGATCAACTAAAAATGCCAGGTCTGCCAGCCACAGAGGGTCACTTAGTTCATGAAGAGGTCGGCCCTTCTCTTTTAAAAACTGGTCGATTTCTGATCTCAGCGAATAAAACCGCTGCAGCACAGAGCCGCGGCTGAGCCAGCGCACATCAGAGTGGTAGAGTACATCCCCGTATTCAGCATCCACATCAGATCGGAAAGCCTGAAATTCTCTGTGGTACAGTCCTCTAGCTCGAATTATGTTGACAGTTTTTTACAACAGTGTTCATCACATCGCCCAGCCGGACAGTCTTGGCACACAGTGTGCTTCTTGGTGGATTATACAGTGCATCCGAACAGCCTCACCTCCGCTCTCTTTTACCTTGGCGTACACCAGCGATGCCATTCCTTTGCGCTCGCCCGTCATGGCCGGAGCTCCATCCGTTGTTCCTCCACAGAGCTTGTCCCATTTAAGCCCCATCTTTTCAACTGTCTCTGACACCGCTTCAAAAATATCTTTTCCCGTCATATCAAGCAGCTCCTCTGTACAGCAAAAATGATCATCTACTCCCCGCAAAAAAAAAAAAATGAACAGTTGCGCAGTGTCTGTGGCATCTGTGCTCTCATCGCATGCTATCGAGTAAAAATCAAAAGCACAAGCGTTGTCTCTCAGCTGAAGTTTAAAGTTAGCTGATAAGTCCTCGATTCTCCGCACCACTGTATTTCTGGATAAGCTCACATTGTTGAAATCCGGCACTTTTTCTGGGCACGTTATTTCTGTGAATTTGATGAGGCACTGCTTTATGAAATCACCGTCTGAAAACGGTTTGCCGTGCTGGGCAATAAGAAAAAAAAACTGCTGTTGAGCTTGCAGGCTAGCTGCCATTTGCTTGACTTTCTGTGTTCGTTCGGCACCGGTGTACGATGTGTATCTCTGATGTTTGGTCTCATAGTGCCGACGGACATTATACTCTTTCATCACAGCAACATCTTCATGACAAATCAGACAGACACACACTTTCCGTTGATTTTCTTTGAAGAAATACTCATTTTCCCACCGTGTTTGAAATCTTCTACACTCACTTGCTATTTTGCGTTTCTTCGGTGCCGCCATTTCTGGTGACTCGCGGTAAAAGTTTCTTTCGTTTCTGTGGCTGGCTCCATCTAGTGTTGAAACTGAGAAGTGCAACAGAGTTGAGCTCAAGCTTCTTGTGCGGGTCATATTCAATTATATTTTCGGGCCGTAGTTTGGACATCTATGCAATAGGGTTTAGTCCATCACCTTCACCCTCAGCTTCTTTAGCAAGGCAGTGGTCATCTTGGAGGTGTATTTGGGGTCGTTATCATGCTGGAATGCTGCCCTGCAGCCCAGTCTCCAAAGGGAGGGGATCATTCTCTGCTTCAGTATGTCACAGTACATGTTGGCATTGATGGTTTCCTCAATGAACTGTAGTTCCCCAGTGCCGGCAGCACTCATGCAGCCCCAGACCATGACACTCCCACCACCATGCTTGACTGTAGGCAAGACACACTTGTGTGGCGGCAACCAGGTGAGGAGTACGACAACCTCTGCAGCAATGCTGGCAGCACTCATACGTCTATTTCCCAAAGACAATGTCTGGTTACGACGCTGAGCACGTGCACTCAACTTCTTTGGTGGACCATGGCGAGGCCTGTTCTGAGTGGAACCTGTCCTGTTAAACCGCTGTATGGTCTTTGCCAAGACCCTGACACTGAGCTGTAGCACGGTGGCCATCTTCTTATAGCCTAGGCCATCTTTATGTAGAGCAACAATTCTTTTTTTCAGATCCTCAGAGAGTTCTTTGCCATGAGGTGCCATGTTGAACTTCCAGTGACCAGTATGAAGGAGTGTGAGAGCGATGACACCAAATTTAACACACCTGCTCCCCATTCACACCTGAGACCTTGTAACACTAACAAGTCACATGACACCGGGGAGGGAAAATGGCTAATTGGGCCCAATTTGGACATTTTCACTTAGGGGTGTACTCACTTTTGTTGCCAGCGGTTTAGACATTAATGTCTGTGTGTTGTAATTTTTAAACCAAGTTTCGAAATGGGTTTTTTACCTTTTGTAAGACCCCAACTGTCATGTTCAAGATTCACATTTACAGTGGTCTGTGTGCACTTAGGGCTCTGTGCTATCTGTCACTGCAAATGTATACGGAAGCAGTGAAAGACTGTGACGAGGCTCTTCACCTGGACCCATTAAACATTAAAGCCCTGTACAGACGTGCACAGGCACACAAGGAGCTTAAGGTACGTAACATAAAGCTATTTATATTATGGTTGATGTGAACATTGCCCCAAGCTGGTGGCCCATATGGGCACGATTTTATGCATTGCACTGCTGACATACTACTGGTTGATTTTCGATAAGTGCATGAATGAGGATATACCTACTGAGTAGGGCTACAATAAAAGTTACAATAACTTGCTAAAAATGCTTGCATATAACTGTCATTTTTGCTCCTCCTCCTCAAAGTTTTGTCCAGTCTTCAACATATTTGGCTCAAATCATCTTGAGACTAGTCAAAACAAAAAAAAGGAATATTGATGTACAAAATCATTCTCCTGTAATGTAAAAATAAAAAAGGATGTGAGTGTGTATCTCGGCAATGCACTTACACATCATGAAACTTGATTTGTCTTTTCAAGGAGGGGGAACCTTTTTTTTTTGCTGCTACTCCTACAAATTGTCAAATCAAAAGAATGTTGATATTCCAAATGATTTGTCTGTTATGTAGCGACAAATGTGATGTGCAATTCTCACATTATCTGGAGACCTGTCTGTTCACACTGAACAGCCAGAATGGCAGGATACAGTTGTTTAGACAACGTGTGTGTGTGTGTGTGTGTGTGTTTTGACAACTTGGAAAAACTCGACTTCAAATTTCACTTCGTGTGATGAATTTAGCGTATGAAAGTTCCACTTTTACAATTAAAATACTGAAAAAAATGAACACCTTCTACTTTTGAGATGCACCTGTACGTGTCTGTACTTATTTATTTGAAGTACACCCCATTGGACAAGGAAATATTTGATCTTTGAAACTGCATATTAACAAAGTTGATCTACTCGAAGAAAACCCACAAGGAAAACCAGCTTTTTTCAGTCATTTATTCAACAGAAACCTCAATAGATGTGGTGATGTTCGCTGAAAAAGTCATTACACCCTTGGCCGCTGAAACTAGTACTGCCCCCTTTAGCAGAAATAACTTCTTGTAGCCATCTCACATCATTGTCCACCAGGCTTGCTGGATTTTTATTTATTTTTCCATACAATATTCTTTCACTTGCAAGATGTTTGAGGGTTTTCTTGCAAGTACTGCCCATTTGAACGGGATTCAAATCCAGGCTTTGCCTAGGCCATTCCATAACCCTCCATTTCTTCATTTTGAGACGTTCCTTAGTGGATTTGTTAGTGTGCTTAAGATCGTTACCCTGTTGAAAGATCCATTTTGTGCTACACTATGACAGACGTTTGTGGACCTGACCCCCCCACACACACATGTTTATGAATATCCCATTCCAGATTTAGTCTGCCCTTTGCTGTAATAATAAACTCCACTCTTTTTTTTTATTTTTAATATAAATGTGTGGCTGACTGGGAAAATCCTCACCGCCACAAGAGCCTCAGTGGCGTCAGGCACTTATGTCAGGTGAGGAGGGCTGGAGCACACAGTCAGCGTTCCAATTCATCCCGAAGTTGTTCAGTGGGGTGCAGGTCATTTTAGTTCTTCCACTCAACCCTTGGTAAAACATGTCTTCATGGACCTTGCACTGTGCTCATGGGCATTTTCATGCTGGAACATGTTTGGGCCCCTTAATTCCAGTGAAGGGGAAATTATAGCGCTTGAGTATACAAAGTCATATTCTAAACCTGTGCTTCAGACTTTGTGGTAACAGTTTGGGGAAGGTGCACATATGGATGTGATGTCAGATGCCCGCAAGCTTTTGGCCCTGTATCATGTATTTCTGTGCAGTGATTGGTATGATTTGAAATAATCAGATATCACTTATTTAAACTGCTATATCTATCTATCTAATAGTATGAGGTCACAAAAAAAGCCCCTCAAAATAGTGAACATTCTTTTAAAAATACATCTCTGAAAACTCCAAGCATGTTCAAATAATTCTCTGCACAAATAATACTTGGACTGCCATTGCAGGATGTTATTTAATGCGATCATACTGTGATCTATAGAAAACTTGATACCTGGATTGCATAATGTCTCTTTTTCCATTCAAATTCATGATTTGTCTCCTCTGCAGAACAAGAGAACTTGTGTGGAAGATCTCAATAGCGTGCTCAAAATAGAGCCCTACAACGCGGCGGCACAGAAGCTACTAGAAGAAGTACTGAAGATGAAATAACTACTTTTGTTTTTGTTTTGTTTTTTTTGCAAAGTGCCTCAAGTTAACCCAGTTCTCAGATCTGCGCCACTTTGACACATTCAGACTTGTTCAAGATGACCGTTTTATTAGTGGCATAAAGTAACTTCATATGCTCAAATGTATTGAATTATCTTCCTCTTCTTTAAATTTTTTGTGTGTGTGTGTGTCAGAGGCACCTTGATGCAACAAATATACACCGTCAGAACTCTCACTTGTCCAGTCTTGTTAACGGTATAAACACAGTTCATTTTTTTTTTTTTTTTTTATTCGATCAGTTCAGTCCATATCGGGTCGCTTAAGGGAAATCAGATTTCTACATGTAACCCCCCCCCCTCAGTTAATTAAGCGTATTTACTATTTTGCTTACAGATAGCTCCGACAGTAACTTTGGTAAACTGATGATACCGACAGCATACAGGCAATAAGTACATGTCAGGCTTGTTCATGATTACCAAATGACAATCTGCTGAATGATGGTCATTTTGTAAAAACAAGAATAAATTCTTCAAGCTTTTATATTGCCATTATGTCGCTTCAGGTTGATTTGTGATGTGCAAGATTGTGTGAAAGCCGTGCTTGTGATTTAAGACTTTGATACTAAAGTCGTAGATCTCCGCTAGGAAACTGGAATAGAAACGAGGCCGTAAATCGACGCTATGTGTTTTACAGAATACATAAAACCTACACAAGCTAGGTTTTTTTTTTTTTAAACAAATTTTCACTGAATGTAAGTACAGAATACTGCCACTTAAACAATCCTCGATATACATGCAAGTGAAGACTCAAAAGCAACACGAATTTGGAACCGATAAAACTTTTATTTCACTTTAAATTGTCGTTTACACTTTTCCTGATTATAACATGTAAGGTGAAACTAGAACTGTTTAAAAGACATACACAAATCTAGTATTACGTCAATAACCAGGGTTGTACTAGGATTTTTTTTTTTTCTTCCATTTTTAGTTTTTATTTGGGACTCTCAAGCTACTCTAAAAAAATTTTTCACAACCACGTGCGCGCTAAAGCGATAAAACCATCACAGAAGCTAACTGGAGGCAGAATACTGGTCAGTAAAAACAAAAGCGATCTGAGATACCAGATATACAGACAGGCTCGGCTCCACATTCACTACTGTACGTTGGTTTTTTTTTGTTTGTTTTTTCTTTTTTTTTTTTTTTCCTCAAGCATAGAATAAATGTTTTGTTCTGCCGTGGGGAGACGCGTTTTTACTTCGATGCATGAACGTTCTGTCTCCAACTTGGAGACACGAGTTCTACACCAAAGTAGAATGTGAATGATGTGACAAGGTATTGTGACACTGAATGAGAAGATCTGGAATATTCCCTTCACCTTCCTCTAAAAGAGCAGTAGTACCCTCTAATCATGAACACAGTTGAACTGGAATTTTTTTTTTAAACGTGCACCCGAACTGGAGGAGAAAATTCAGGCAAATACCAAATATTTCAAACCGGTGAAAGCACAGCGGGTTCTCGTTCTCACGGTTACCATAGACACGGCAATTTATTCCAAAACTAAAAGTTTAATCAGTGGCCAAGACAGAGATGGGACGAATGCTCCACAACACATGAGGATATTGTCGAAGCTCAAGTCAAATAAGAACTAGAATGGTCAGAAGTGGATCAAGTACAGGCGTTGGTCGATCGTGAACATTTTCGGGGAGAGGACGCGATAACGGAAAAACGACTTAGAAGCGAACTGCTTTAAATGTTTTTGAAGTCGGATTAAATTTCAATCGAGACATTTTTCACCTTATGGAACTGTATAGTGTGTTCAGCAAAGAAAAGAAAAAAAAAAAGAGGGACAAAGTAGGGACAAGAATGTTTTACTGGTGTTAAACAGCACCACCTAACCGCCCTTCGACAGTTCTTCATGATAAACACTCCCGTTTCATGAAAAAGTCGAATATTACCTACAGATGGAATGTTTAAGATCGTGGTTAAATTTGAGAACAACTGGAATGACGACCTCGGGTCCTCTTTTATTTTCATTCTTGGACTCATGCAAAGTAAAAAAAAAAAATAATAATAATAATAAATTTGAACATTGCAGGACAACAGTAATAATGCATATTAGTCAGTGTCACAATACAGCCTGTTTACTTCCTTTCTGTATGAGTTGCGACAGAATTGTAGTGCTCATACCAATAAGACTATTTTCAATTTAACCAGGAAGTAGGGAGGGGAGGGGGGGGAGGGGGGATTAAGCATCACAGTGATTATGAAATTAAATCGACAGATTAATAACTTTTTTTTTGTTTGTTTGTTTGTTTGTTGATAAAACCACTGAGAAGACAGGACAGAGAGGAGTGAAAGATCGTATAATGCATTACCTTTAAAAAAAAAAAAAAAAAAAAAAAACAGTATTAGGCCACAGTACACCTAGATTTAACACCCCCTCCCCTCCCCTCCCGTCCCACGAGACATCCAAACAGACGTGTTCAAAATCATCTCAGCCGTCAAAGAACCGAACATTACCCTGTGCCTTGATCTCAGAGGGGCAGAGACTTGTACGTCGGATACAATTCATGCTGCTCATCATACAGAAAGGCCGGTTAGGGTGAAGTAGATGGAGTAGGGAACTATGGGCTGTATGTGTAAGATCAAGAGTGTGGGTGGATTTAAACAGTGAAGTGCAATGCCTTTAATTCTCGCCCTCTCCAGCGTCCCCCTCGTCACCCTGGTTTTCTGATGTCCACAGCTGAAGGAAAAAAGAGAGAAATAAAACGTTCAAGGGTCAAGTTGTATTCGTCACCATATACACAGCACATATATACTGGGTCTAGTGCAGAACGCTTGCCAGTCGGACTTTACTGAGGATCTCGGAAATTCCTGCAAATTACATTTCTTCATCTCTTCTAACCGCACAGTCTATAAACTGTAGTTCTTCATGTATCCCTTTCTCTAGCAAGGGAAGGACTATTTCACGGATGGCCTACAATCTTATGTTGAACAATAAACAGATACGTACAATGTATTGTTCTTAAATAAATAAAACCTACTTAAAAATCATTGGCAAATGGCTGTGGTGTAAGGAACACCACATACAAGACACGCTGTTAGAGGAAACTCAACATGTTGATGGCACCCAGTCAGACATTCTCCTAGATCATCAGATGTTTTTATGGGAGTCATTCGAACAATCTATGACTGTCTATGAAAATAGGTTTCATGTACCATCAAAAGGCTCAATATGAAAATTTTACTGCAGGAATTTGAACTTTGCAGTTTGCCCGTGTTTTATAGTCTGATCAAATTCCCTTTCTGCCCAATTCCTGTCATTATAGCCTCATTAAAAAGAAAATCTGAATTTCATATGAAAATGGGTGCAATGTACCATCAAAATACTCAATACGAAGAAATGTTAATAATAGACCTGTGAATTTGACATCGTCAGATGCAGGCAAATTGTACCCCACCATCTCATTCCTTTACCATTAACTTCTCATTCTCAAAAATCTGATGGCCCGGTCACCTTATGCAAAAAATTGTGCACTTGCAGTGACCGAGCGAGGAGCAAGAGCTGGGACGTTGCAGAGCATTTATATCGTCACCAAAGCCCACCTTCCACTTTAATATCAAGGAGCCCACCCTGAAGGAGGTCCTAGATGATGTTAGAGCTACCAGAACAAGATTGGCACCAGGCTCTGAAATGGTCTAAGAGGTGCCCCAGGCTCTTGCACGGTTTGTGTAGAATTATCAAGATGGAATGATGGTGGGGGGAAATGTGGTCCAGCAATGGAGATGCATGGAGGAGGTCAAGAAGAACTCAAGTAACATCAAGCAGTTCAGGACAATCTCTCTCCTCAGTGCTGAAGGCAAAGTATTCTTCTGTGTTGTTGCCTGAGGAAGTCCTATATTGATGCAGAAGGGAGGAGTCCCAAACATGTCTGGGTGCACTGAACACACAAGAGTTGTCACCTCTAAGAATCATGGTAAAGCAATGGAGACCTGGCTGTTCTGTTGCTGGAGCTCACCAGTGCTTATGGCTCAATGCCACAAAAGCTGATCAAAACTGCATTGAATCACCATCATGTTTCAGGCTTGAATCAGGGACCTCATTCTGGATTATTATAGCTGCTTCAGTCGGAGAGCCATCTCAGGAACATCAACATGCCTTCGGCTGGAGAAAAGTATCATTGGGTGTGCCATTTTGGTGACGACGTTCGCCTGAGCAATGACCATACTTGTCAAGTCAGCAGAAGTGGAGGCCCCCTGGCCAAATCTGTTGTGGGCAGCCAAACTGGATCATTTCAGGCATGTGCATGCAACTTTGTCCATTTTAAACTTTCCACTATTGCATCTGTTAAAGTAATGGTTTCTGTAAAGGTTTTCAACCCTGTCAGTTATCTGAGGTGGTCTGATCAATCCCGTGAGGACACACAGTGATTGAGATTTGTTCCCATTGGCTGCAGCCTATAGGTATTATGGCCAACTACGAAAGTTAACATTGCACATCTGTGGGCTACATAAGCTACTCAGAAGCGAAATCGTAAGTGAGCTGCTTACAACGGCCTCTTCGTATTTTAGACAGGGTTGAGATGAGTGCTGGTGTTATGCACTAATGCATGTATGGCATTGTATACATAATGTATGTATGTAGGTATTCTGGTTGTGTAAGGTAGATGTATCTGAATGGCTTTAGGAATCCATACAGAACCAGTAGCACAGAGCCAACTTCAATGGTCTACTATTAAACATTCCTACAGTAAAATTCCTTTATAGTGAGCCATTTGATATTACATTGGAACCGATTTTCATAAGCAATCGTCAGACTAGGTGGCCATTATTAACATTTTTCCTTAGTGAGTATTTCTAGAATACATTAAATATATTTTTATATGCAGTTGTCATGTTTATGCATCAAAGAGGAAAAATCTGCTTATTTCAAAGTGTTCACTGAATCGTATAAGTGAGTTCATTGTGCTTCAGGGCACCATCTACAGGTACGCGACTGTGGAATGGAAAATGTGAACAAGAAGCCGCCGAATAAGAAGCCGAGTTCAGCCTCGTAAGAAATACAAAGTTGTTTTTACTGATCACATTTATCATATGAGGAAAAAAAAAAACAAAAAAACACTTCTATTTTGATGGGTGTGGTTTCTTTCAGTGTTACAATGCCTCCATCCACAGGGCACAAGGGTTCTTTGAATGGTGCAATGTTTTTCAGTCCTGGTTCTGAAGCACCACAACCCTGCACATCTTATTTGGAGTTGGGAACATCAGATTTTACAGGGGGTTTGTACTGTAGGATTGAGAAAACAAATATGGTAGAGTCTCTGCAGAAGTTATTTTTGACTCACCTCTATGCCAGCATTTATACACCAGCATTTATTTGGTCTTATTTGTCTTAATTTATGTCTATACCCAAATATTGTCTGTTTAAATGATCTTAACTGGTTTTCATACATTTCTACATTTGTAACTTAATCTTATGGACTGGGGGTGGAATTAGACATAAAAATGGGTGTAACTAAAGACAGCGGTATGGATTTGGTCCTCTGTTATTTGGAGATATCTGTTGTGCAGGGCTTGTCTTGTCAAAGTGCATTGAACGCAGAAAGGCAGCACATCGAACCTTTGCTATTACCTTAAGCAACACCACAAAGCGTTGTATGAAGAGTGGCTCGCGGCGGGACCAGACCACACATTCTGTGCCAAACAGAACAGCATAATACACGAATACACTCGTAGAGATTTTTTTGCTTACAGTAAGGTTGTCCCTTAGTAGCTGCATAATCAGGGTGCTGTCTTTGTAAGAGTCCTCATTCAAAGTGTCAAGCTCAGCGATCGCTTCATCAAAAGCCTATAAGCAAAAAGCAATGCAAGACTTAGGGTTTAATCAACAAAACATTCTTTTGAAAATCCACAGCCTCACCATTACATTTGATATTTTTGTCCCAACTCACCGTCTTTGCCAAACTGCAGGCCTGCTCTGGGGTATTTAGAATTTCGTAGTAAAACACAGAAAAGTTGAGCGCAAGCCCCAGCCTGATAGGGTGTGTAGGCTGCATCTCTTTCTTGCTGATATCAAATGCATCCTGGTAAGCCTTCTGAGACTGTTCCACCGTTACTGTGAAACAAAATGAAAACAAATTATGTAACAAGAGAAAACGGGTAAAAAAAAAAATAAAAAATAAAAAATTGAACAGGCAAAAGGGTTTCAGAAACTATTTTATTCAACAGAAAACATTGTTTTAAAACACTTACCATGTCAACAAGTTGCATACTACTTTCACTTTAAAGATTTCAATTAAAGCAAGATTTCAATGAATCTATCAAAATTATAGGAGTATTGTAACCAGACCAAATTGTCTACATACATCAATCACTGTCTAATGCCATACCAACGGCAACAATTTAGACAAACCATCACTTGTTTAAAAAAAACGAAAAAAAAAAAAAACGAAAAAACAAAAAACACTGCTTATATGCCTGCTAGCGAAATTCATCAGTGATTAGCAACCTGCAGGAAAAATGTACATCAGATGATGTAATGTAATGTTCCTGCACACTAGCGTCTATACTTTGACAAGATGCATTTTCCCCATGCTAGCAATCTCGTTTGTTTTCTATAGATAGAGAAAAAAATAATAATAATTCGGTGCGATTTTGAATGCAGCCCTCAATGTGTTGTCACGTTTTGTTCTCAACTAATTACACAATGTCCATAAAGATTTTCAACTTGAATAGAGCCACGTTTCCACAACAGGAACTTTCCCCAGGAACTATGGACTTTTGGAGGTACTCAGTTTCTGCAGAGACCAGGGACTAAATTAAGTTCCAGGTAAAATATTTCCCTCTCAGAAAGTCCCTACTTGGGAGGTGGTACTTTTTCAAAGTTCAGGAACTTTGGGGTGTGGGACTTGGGTGCTGAACATGCTGATTGGTTGAGTGCACGCAGCATTTTATTTCAACCACTATTTAAAAAAAAAAAAAAAAAAAAAGTTGCAGTACGTACAGTAACAGTTCATTGCGATTTGAATCAACACAATGAGTTTCTTAAAAAAATACAAGTGATGGACTAACGGCGAGGTTCAGGCCTAAAGTATTTATGCGGAGTACGGAACTGGAAACAGCGACCGGCAATGAAAAAGTATACTTAAAATATCCAGTTGGTCAAGGGAGCAGGGCATTGTTCACACACGTAAACAGTGCAGATAGAAGCTCAAGAAATTAAAAACAGGACTACAAGAAAATTAATGCTCACAATACGTCACCAGACTACACAGTACTTCAGACTAGGGCTGCACGATTATCGACAAAATGATCATCACGATTATTTATCGATTTTAGGGAAATTGTACCTAAAATATAAGTAAAAATAAAAATGGCATCAACCAAATGAAAACAGTTCAGGCCGATGCAGAAAAGACAATAACAGTGTTTACAGGAAGAGAGACGTGGCCAAAGCGCCCAAATAGAGTGGCGCAGGGATGACACTTCATCCACGTTTTTTTGGGGGGGGGATTATCCAAAACATACCTGAACCAGTTTATTTGAAAAGTTTTCCTGTTCGGCATGATATTTAATGTCCCCGACAACGTCTGTAGTCCAGTTCAGCAACATGTTAGTGTTAGATTTCCCCTCGCGCAAGCACTGGACCGCGTAGCTCACTCGAAAACCTGAAGTGAAGCTGGCGGCCCGTGTGCTAAAATGCTAACCCATTTCCAGGTTGGCATACAAAATTACGTCATCCCTGGGGCACTCTATGGCACACTATGCAAGTTTAGGAAGCGCTTGATTTAATATGCAGCGGCCCTTTCCATGAGCGTAGGATGAACTTTAAAATGTCAATACTGCAGTCGATCATGTTCATGTAATCATGGGCGGTCAAAATCATAATCATAATCAAGATCAATATACAATTAATCGTACAGCTCTACTTCAGACCGCGATGGAAATGTAGACAACAAAAGGTCTGGAGGTACCAAATGGTCCCTTGAAAAACGTTCCTGGGACTAAGTGTTCCAGGTAATTTTGGTGGCTTATTTCTTTCATAGAGCTCCAATGTGTGATTTAACAGTTCCCTTGATATTTTTTGAGCAGTGTATATACATAGAAATATTAGGGCTGCAACAACTAATAAAATTGCTAATTAAAATAAATAAATAAAATTTCTTACATTCAACAACGAAATCCATTATCGATTAGTTGGGTCTGTGATTTCACTTTGGATTACCTCCCATCAGTGAAAAACATTTCTATTAATAAAACACTGAAAAACAGCAGAAGTCACAGAGTGAGCTTCTACGGGGAAAAGTGAATAATCCAGATTGTCCGAGACCGAGTGAGAATGTATTATATTAAGTGCTTAACATGTCAGACACGTGTGCTGTTGGTGATCCAGACAGATTTTCTTCAACGCAGAAATTCAATTACGTTAAGATCCTTATCTGTGAATGTTATAAATTCATGCCAGTATTTCTATTTTACTGACAGCAAGTTAGTCTCCATTAAACTTGACTTAATGAGCAGGAGTCCATTAATGTGTGTCAGTCAAACAGCTTGCAATAGAAAGGAAGCGCAATAACTGGCTAAAATATTTATTTTCGTCAAATATTTTTGTTTGAGCCTATATTTAAAAACAAAAGTAATTGTGTTTATTCAATTCAATTTTATTTGTATAGCGCTTTTTTACCATAATGAGAGCATTAACTGTAATGGTTTATAACATGTAATTGTATATAAATGTAGGACGTTTTGAATAATGTAACATTACCCTGTTCAAATAAGTGAACGGGTCTTACTGCACAACATTCAACCTCTTACCAGCTAACACTTAATTTGTGCTTTGGTTTTTCTTTAGCATTTTTAATATAGTGAATTAACTTCTGCTTTAAAGGACATTTGATGACTATCAGTTTAGTTTTCAAAATATTAGGGCTTGGTAAAAAAAAATAAAAAAATTGGATTCTTGAAATCGAAAAAAATCCCAGAATTTATTCTTAACACCAGTGCTTTACTTGAGAGGATGTGAATATTATCTGTACTTTCCCACTCATCCTGAAGATGTTGCCATCTTTCATGTTTTGAATTTTGAAACCGGTTTTAATTCTTAAACCATCTTTCTAGTTGTTAATGAATTTACTGTTGCACATGTACAATGTTTTTTTTTTTTTAGTTTTTTTTTTTTTTACAGTAACGTGTAGTGTGCAGTTTGTGCTTACCTTGTGTACATTGTATACACATTTATGATTTCTTGTTACAATGTTTGTTACCCAAAGTAAAAGTAATTAAACAATTGTGTGGACCCTATCGTTAATGGGTATTTCAGTAATATAGCCAATCGATATTGAATCGAAACCTTATAAACAAGAATCAAATTGATAAATTGTTCATAATACCCAGCCCTATAAATATGTTAGTATTTAAAAGAAAATCCTTTGCACAACGCATAGTATAGCCCACATAGATACATTTAATAATTTATTCGTAGCCTTCAATTTGCACAATGTGTGAAGGACAAAATTGGGCAGAATGTGAAAACTTTTTTCGAGAAAAAAAAAATACAGAAAATAAAAACTAATCGATTATCAAAATGATTGTTAGTTGCAGCCCTAAATAAATAAGTATATATCTCACACAGTATCTCACAAAAGTGAGTACACCTCTCACATTTTTGTAAATATTTGATGAGACAACACTGAAGAAATGACACTTTGCTACAATGTAAAGTAGTGAGTGTACAGCTTGTGTAACAGTGTACATTTACTGTCCCCTCAAAATAACTCAACACACAGACATTAATGTCTAAACCGCTGGCAACAAAAGTGAGTACACCCCTAAGTGAAAATGTCCAAATTGAGCCCAATTAGCCATTTTCCCTCCCCGGTGTCATGTGACTTGTTAGTGTTACAAGGTCTCAGGTGTGAATGGGGAGCAGGTGTGTTACATTTGGTGTCATTGCTCTCACACTCCCTCATACTGGTCACTGGAAGTTCAACATGGCACCTCATGGCAAAGAACTCTCTGAGGATCTGAAAAAAAGAATTGTTGCTCT
The DNA here is from genome assembly GCA_012411365.1 of Ameiurus melas. Taxonomy (NCBI): domain Eukaryota; kingdom Metazoa; phylum Chordata; class Actinopteri; order Siluriformes; family Ictaluridae; genus Ameiurus; species Ameiurus melas. The sequence continues at coordinate 30,991,583 of CM022762.1, forward strand.
ACATAAAGATGGTCTAGGCTATAAGAAGATTGCCAAGACCCTGACACTGAGCTGCAGCACGGTGGCCAAGACCATACAGCGGTTTAACAGGACAGGTTCCACTCAGAACAGGCCTCGCCATGGTCCACCAAAGAAGTTGAGTGCACGTGCTCAGCGTCATATCCAGAGGTTGTCTTTGGGAAATAGACGTATGAGTGCTGCCAGCATTGCTGCAGAGGTTGAAGGGGTGGGGGGTCAGCCTATCAGTCCTCGAACCATACGCCGCACACTGCATCAAATTGATCTGCATGGCTGTCGTCCCAGAAGGAAGCATCTTCTAAAGATGATGCACAAGAAAGCCCGCAAACAGTTTGCTGAAGACAATCAGACTAAGGACATGGATTACTGGAACCATGCCCTGTGGTCTGATGAGACCAAGATAAACTTATTTGGTTCAGATGGTGTGAAGCGTGTGTAGCAGCAACCAGGTGAGGTTGCATGAGTGCTGCTGGCACTGGGGAACTACAGTTCATTGAGGGAACCATGAATGCCAACATGTACTGTGACACACTAAAGCAGAGCATGATCCCCTCCCTTCGGAGGCTGGGCCGCAGGGCAGTATTCCAGCATGATAACGACCCCAATCACACCTCCAAGACGACCACTGTCTGGCTAAAGAAGCTGAAGGTGATGGACTAAACCCTAATGAGCATCTGTGGGGCATCCTCAAACGGAAGGTGGAGGAGCACAAGGTCTCGAACATCCACCAGCGAGAGGAAGAGGACTCCAGTGGCAACCTGTGAAGCTCTGGTAAACTCCGTGTCCAAGAGGGTTAAGTCAGTGCTGGAAAAAAATGGTGGCCACACAAAATATTGACACTGTGGGCCCAATTTGGACATTTTCACTTAGGGGTGTACTCATTTATGTTACCAGCGGTTTAGACATTAATGTCTATGTTGAGTTATTTTGAGGGGACAGCAAATTTACACTGTTACACAAGCTGTACACTCACTACTTTACATTGTAGCAAAGTGTCATTTCATCATTGTTGTTACATGAAAAGATATAATTAAATATTTACAAAAATGTGAGGGGTGTACTTAATTTTGAGAGATACTGTATATATACGCACTGCAGTATGATCAAACAGTATTGATACAGCAGACAGTCTTTCATATGAGCAGTTGTTTTAGTCATATACAGCAACACACACACACACTATATATATATATATATACACATACATTATATATATATAGCTAAAAAATAAAATAAAGGGAACACGTAAACACAATGTAACTCCAAGTCAATCACACTCCTGTGAAATCAAACTGTCCACTTAGGAAGCAACACTGATTGACAATCTCACAATGTTGTGCAAATGGATTAGACAACAGGTGGAAATTATAGGCAACTAGCCAGACACCCCCAATAAAGGAGCGGTTCTGCAGGTGGTGACCACAGGCCACTTCTCAGTTCCTATGCTTCCTGGCTGATGTTTTGGTCACTTTTGAATGCTGGTGGTGCTTTCACTCTAGTGGTAGCATGAGACGGAGTCTACAACCCACACAAGTGTCTCAGGTAGTGCAGCTCATCCAGGATGGCACATCAATGCGAGCTGTGGCAAGAAGGTTTGCTACGTAGTGTCCAGAGCATGGAGGCGCTACCAGGAGACAGGCCGGTACATCAGGAGACATGGAGGAGGCCGTAGGAGGGTAACAACCCAACAGCAGGACCGCTACCTCCGCCTTTGTGCAAGGAGGAGCACTGCCAGAGCCCTGCAAAATGACCTCCAGCAGGCCACAAATGTGCATGTGTCAGCTCAAACGGTCAGAAACAGACTCCATGAGGGTGGTATGAGGGCCTGATGTCCACAGGTGGGGGTTGTGCTTACAGCCAAACACCGTGCAGGACATTTGGCATTTGCCAGAGAACACCAATATTGGCAAATTCGCCACTGGCGCCCTGTGCTCTTCATAGATGAAAGCAGGTTCACACTGAGCACGTGACAGTCAGGCACTTCTTTGGGGGGCCGCACAGCCCTCCATGTGCTCGCCAGAGGTAGCCTGAGTTCCATTAGGTAGCGAGAGGAGATCCTCAGACCCCCTGTGAGACCATATGCTGGTGCGGTTGGCCCTGGGTTTCTCCTAATGCAAGACAATGCTAGACCTCATGTGGCTGGAGTGTGTCAGCAGTACCTGCAAGAGGAAGGCATTGATGCTCTGGACTGGCCCGCCGCCCGTTCCGCAAACCTGAATCCAATTGAGCACATCTGGGACATCATGTCTCGCTCCATCCACCAACGCCACATTGCACCACAGACTGTCCAGGAGTTGGCGGATGCTTTAGTCCAGGTCTGGGAGGAGATCCCTCATGAGACCACCCGCCATCTCATCAGGAGCATGCCCAGGCGTTGTAGAGAGGTCATACAGGCACGTGGAGGCCACACACACTACTGAGCCTCATTTTGACTTGTTTTATGGATATTACATCAAAGTTGGATCGGCCTGTAGTGTGGTTTTTCACTATGATTTTGAGTGGGACTCCAAATCCAGACCTCCAGGTGTTGATAAATTTGATTTCCATTGATCATTTTTGTGTGATTTTGTTGTCAGCACATTCAACTATGTAAAGAAAGGAGTATTTAATCAGATTATTTCATTAATTCAGATCTAGGATGCGTTATTTTAGTGTTCCCTTTATTTTTTTTGAGCAGTGTAGATTGCTCCTGTTCTAATAAAACACAGAAGTTATACTGTAAGCATGCAAATACAGTATATAATGACAAACTTGAATTAAACTAAAACTTAAGCAACTTGCACCAATTCCCCCAAATGTTTGCACACAGTGGAGCATTCTGGATACAAACAGAAGTTTGTGCTTGTGCATAACGGTCACGCTTCTGTGCTACACAAGCACTGCTTTGCAAAAGTTTATAGGTTATAATCTTCGAGGCATTAATATAAAATACTCCCATGCGTTAGAGTTGAGTCACAAACTTCTGTCTACAATCATTTGATGATTACGCCTCCTGTGATGGCTTCCATCTGATGGTGACTGATGTCATGCTAGGCAGAAAAGGTAACACCGACAAGCCGTAAACTGAAGAAATTCATTTTCATGGACTCCGGGTATTCTGCTAAAGCTTGCATTTGTTGTTCCTCCTACAAAAAAACTGATCGGTTCGGTTTTTCAGATCATTTACAAAAAAATTGTGATGCAATTTTCAGGTTTTTTTTGCTTGTTTTTGCAGAAAACTACTTGAATTGGCCAAACTGCAATCGCATCACGTGATGTCACATGACATGTCATGGCCCAAATCTGCAGAAAACCCATGGTAATTTTGAAAAATTGCAAGCTCCGCCTTATTTGCAAGCGTTTGCTTGATTGTGTGTTAAATTCTGCGATTGAAAATTCCTGGAGGGACTGAATGATATAGGTAAAAAAAATACAGAATTCACAGAATAGGACATCTGTATTTTACTTCCTTATTCGACAGACATTCTAGTTTCATCTGCATCAACATTACAGACCAATAGGAAATTAGCTCACATTTTTTTTCGTCACCAGATGCCACCTCAGATAAGTATCTGTAGTAGTCCCCCTTCATTTTCAGGTAGAAGACTTTGCTCTCTGCCTGGCTAGCATTAGGTATGAGGTACTTCTCAAGAAGTGCCTGGGAGAACAAAGAAAAGAAACATGTCAGAACAGTAGCATTTAAATTCAGAGACATTGCCAATTATTAGCCAAATATGGCCGTTATTAGAGAAGCAACTGTAACACATGGACAAAGATTAAGCACAAGGACATAGTTGATGCATGTGAAAATAAAACATTACACATAAAACATTGTCATTTGATGGTCATATAAATGACTACACTAGATGCATGTGTTTCCACTACACAGCGTATTCCACTATTCAGTAAGCGCAAAACTGTTAGGTGGGCAAAAGACCACTGATGGTCCATTCAGACCACACAAGTATCCAGAGACTTGGATTGGAATACGTCAGCGCATATGTCCACTTCATGTAATGTTTTTTGAATTTATACTTATAAATATGAACAGAATAGGAGTTGAATTATTGCCAAGTTATATTTTTGTTTCACCTTTTCTCCCAAAAGGTTTTGGATTTGTCTAAATGTTCATTTGCAAATTTCTCATACATCTCTGTGCTTCATATTTTATTTTATTTATTTTTTTGCATGGGGTATAAGAATGAGATGATTTCTACATGTACACATTATCAAACCAACGTAACAGAAGGGGTATGCAGCTTTTTTCATTTGGGCGTTGTCACTGAGAATTTTAAGCAGCTCATTCACCCTGACACCTGGTGCAACTTGACCCATTTATTTTTTGCAGTATTTACACCAATAAACCAAAACATTAAAACCACTGACAGATGAAGTGACATTGATCATCTTGTTACGATTCAAGGGGTGGGATGTTAGACGGCAAGTGAACAGACAGTTCTTAAGCTTGATGTGCTGGAAAAAGGGAAAGCATAAGGATCTGCTTGACTTTGACAAAGGCCACATTGTGATGGCTAGACCTCTGGGGTAGAGCATCTCCAAAATGGCAGGTCTTGTGGGGTGTTGCCAGTATTAGGTTAGTATCAGTGGTTAGTACCTAACAAAAGTTGTCCGAGATAAAACAACCACTGAACTGGCAACAAGGCCAGCCACAATAAATAATTTTATTGGATGATATATTGTACCAGAAATAATCTCAATAAATAATATTGTAATTTATGGAACAGTTATAATATAATGGCATCGTTTATCCTCTGACAAAATATTCCTTAAATGTAATCTAATCGTCATGTCACTTTTTGATTTTAGTCAATCTAAAATGCCATAGAATATTAGTCAGCAGTATGAGTGTAACGATACACTCCTCACAATTTGATACGCATCACGATACTTGGTTCACGATACGATACGCATCACAATACGAATCATGATATTCTTAACAAATGTTTTTTTTTTAAAGAAACTGAAACTCAGATTTATTTCTTAAACATTAACAATTTAATAGCTTTCTTTGTTGCACATACAACATATATTTAGTTGTTTAATTCATTTGAAGATTTCTTTTAACTTCTTTATGTAAATCAGCAATCCAACAATCAAGTGCGTTACTGAACAAATAAACTGAATTTGAACATGAAAGTACAATTAAGAGCTGATGGAATGCAAGAGTGTGACTGGAAAACGCAGGAAAAAGTGGCTTGTAAATCTGCGTCTGCGGTCAGGAGGAGCCGAGTTAGATCGTGCTCGTGTGTGCAGTGACCACCGTCAAAAGTTAGTTTATTCAACTTACATATGCTATGTTTATGTACCGTTAGCCGTTTCCGTACTTTGTAAAGTTAAAGCGATTGTTTTGCGATGGTCCATGCCTTTAGTGGCATTTCGGCAGACCTCAGAGTGATTAACTGAATAATAAAGTAAACAACTGTAACGCGAACATCGAAAGGTGCAGCAGTGTTGAATGTTAACTGCTAGGTTAATCCACAGGACAAAAAAAACCCCCCAAAAAACCCGAAATGCCACTCACCCAAGCGAAAACCAAATGATAATCATAGTGGAGCACCCTGGTACCGAGGTCGTTGACCCAACCAATAATAAAAAAAGTTGTATGCCTGCATACTTTTGTATGCTTTCATTAGTTGTCTGGAGAAAGGTAGTTGATAACTACTGCCTCGAGGGCAAGCAAGTATTTCAATTCAGTAAAACTTTTTTTTTTTTAATAAAAAAATTAATTAATTAATCGCTCCTCTTGATAAGGATCACGTCCAACATATGTGGTGATGTGATACAAGAGAAAGCTACATATGTTGTAAGTGTCTAAACCAGAACAGTAATGACTTTCGTCCATCTAGTCCATTCTGCTTTTCGCTTCCTGCCCTCCATCTGAATTTCACGAGAATCGGGATCACGTGACCGCAAACAAGCTATAGGATAAATTGGACGTCATAACATTTTCGGATCGCAATATAATCATACCATGATATATCGTTACACCCCTATTCAACAGCATTTTAGCCGACAGGAAAATGCTAAAATTTCCTAAACCAAATATTCACACAGTTACATATTAATTTAAACATGGATCAAGAAAAACATGCAAAAATTGTGCTTGTGAAAACCCAAACTCCTGAAATAACATTACAGTGAGTACACAGTAGAATAGAATGACGTGACTTCCATTCTACCTAGTGCGTTACTTAAGTTCAAGTTCACTTGCATTCACATCATTTTGGGCAGTTGTAATATTACATTTAATGTTGTGTATATGTCTGATCAATCTCATGGTATAGGATGCGTTTGTTTGAGTTAATTTATCCACTAGTAAAGCGCTTCAGTTCACACAGTTAAAGTGGGTCAATCCCTGACATTATTGACCATGACTGGGTTCTTTCTAGATTTGTCTTCAAGAAACATTGTTACTGAATTGTTGTGTCAGTTTTCAACATGACTTTAAAATCAGTGCTCGTGCTCGCTACACATCTTAAACTCGAATGCACGGTTTTCGCAACGTGCATTTTTATTTAAAAGTTCGAATGTTAATTTGACAGCCCCACGGCAGACGAGAGAAGGAGAAGCGGTCACTCCGTGTAGAAGGAGCATTCAGCATGCAGTGTGTTTTTGTTTTGATTTATGTCTGTGCAGACATCAGAACTGGACCATGGAGCAACTCAGGAAAGTGACTTGATCTCATGAATCATGTTTTCTTTTAGAACATGTCGATGGCCAGGTGCGTGTGCGTCGCTTACCCGGGGACATGATAGCATCAGGATGCACTATAAGGAAGAAGGCAAGCCAGCAGAAGCAGTGGGATTCTCTGGGTAATGTTCTGCTGGGAAGCCTTGGATCCTGGCATTCATGTGCAGGTTACTCTGAAATGTACCACCTATCTAAACACTGTTGCAGACCAAGTGCACCCCTTCATGGCAACAGTATTCCCTAATGGCAGTTACCCATTTCAGAAGGATTACGTGCCCTGCCACACTGCAAACACTGTTCAGGAATGGTTTGAGGAAAATGACAGTTCAAGCTGTATTGGCAGTAAAAGGAAGACCTACACAATATTAGGCAGGTGGTTTTAATGTTATGGCTGATCCATGTAAAAAAAAAAATTTTTTTTAACTATATAATTTAGTGCCCAAATACTTAAGATTTTTTTTTTTTTAAACACATCACTCTTTATGCTTATGAATACATGAAATACTTATGAATACTTATGTATATATAAATTTTTTTTTTAATAAAATAAGTCAAAAGACGCATATATTTCAAGTGGACGTATGCAGTGGAAGTATAAGCCTAATAAAAACATATCTGAATACTTACAGTCAAGTGAAAATTTTAAATCATTCAATTCAATGTTTTTACTTATCAGGGCCTAAATAACAATTGTGGTCCTAGTCAACTTTCTATAAAACAACCAGATTTCAATGTTTTTCCTAGAAAGTAAACCAACATTCTTAAAAAAAACCACGTGGGGAAAATATACAGTGCCTTAAACAAATATTGGCACCCTTAGCAAATATGAGCAAAGGCAGCTGTGGGAAATTTATTGTTTAACCTTTTGATCTCTTGTTAAAAAAATAATAATTCACAAAAATACTCTGCTGTCATGAATAAACTATTGCAGACAAAACGTTTATATTAAAAAAAAAAAAAACAAAAAAAAAACCATTACCAGTTATTGGAACCCTTTTAGTCAATACTTTGTGCTACCTCCCTTTGCAAAGACAATAGCTCTGAATCTTCTCTGAGAATGCCTGATGAGGTTGGAGAATACATGGCAAGGGATCCGAGACCATTACTCCATACAGAATCTCTCCAGATTCTTCAAATTCCGAGGTCCACGCTGGTGGACTCTCCTTTTCAGTTCACCCCACAGGTTTTCTAGGAGGGTTGAAGTCAGGGGACTGGGATGGCCATGGCAGGACCTTCATTTTGTGGTCAGTAAACCATTTTTTGTGTTGATGTTGATGTATGCTTTGGATCGTTGTCCTGCTGGAAGATCCAACCAGAGCCCATTTTAAGCTTTCTGCAGAGGCAGGTAGGAAAACACCACCTCTGGTGTTTATTGGCAAAAAGCTCTATTTTGATTTCATCGGACCATAAAACCCGATCCTGTTTGAAGTTCCAGTAGCGTCTGCCAAAATGAAGACGCTGGAGTTTGTTTTTGGAGGAGTAGAGGCTTTTTTCTTGAAACTTTGCAGATTTTTTGGCCACTCAAACAATCCTCTTCACACTGCGTTGAGACAATATAGACACGTCCAATTCCAGGTTGATTCATAACATTTCCATTTGACTGGAACTTCTTAATTATTGCCCTGATGGTGGAAATGGCCAATTACAATGCTCATGCTATTTTCTTATAGCCACTTCCAATTTTGTGAAGCTCAACATTTTTCCACACATTACAGCTAAATTCCTTGGTCTTGCCCATTGTTATGAACGACTAAGGGAATTTGACGCATATTACACCTCATATATACCCATGGGAAACAGGAAGTCATGATTAAACAATTCCTGTTCCTAGTCACACAGGTGTACTAAAAATATTAAATATCAACGGGAATATTCTTCAAATATTTCTCTCATATGAATTCATATGGGTGCCAATAATTGTGCCACATATATTTAACAAAGATGGCTTTTTAAAAAAAAAAATAAACCTGTGTTTGCAATTGCTCGATACCTAGGAGAGCAGAGTATGTGTGAATTTTTTTTTTAACAAAAGATCAAAAGGTTAAAGAAAGAATTTTTCACAGCCTTCTTTGCTCATATTTACCAAGGGTGCCAATATTAGTGGAGGAAGTACACCTTTATACTATTCAGTAACATATCAATAGTAACTTAAACATTTTCTGTAATTGATCAGTCTCTCAGATTGGTCCTGTGGCTGCAAACCCCCCCCCCCCCCCCCCCCGCCCACCTAACCACCGCCATGCATGACAGTTGGTATGAGGTGTTTGTGGTGATACGCTGTTTGGTTTTCACCACACATGGCACTTTGCATGATAACTAAAATCTACACTGGTCTCGTCAGTTCAAAGGATAATGTTCCAGAATTTCCGTGCATTTGTTTGGATGCAATTTTGCAAACCTGAGTCATATTGCCATTTTCTTTTAGGAGAGAAGGGGCTTTTTCCTAGCCACCCTGCCATGAAGTCATACTTGTACTGTCGCTTATTGTGCTGCCCTGAACAATCATTTAATGTGCTTACAGTGGTCTGTAGGTCACATGATGTAGCTTTTGGGTTTTTCATTAAACAGTCTGAGCTTGGACTGAATTTGTTGAAGGAAATTCAATCCTATTTAAAGATCCATTTTAATGAATTTCAATTTTGGTTTAAAGATCTTATTATTATTAATTGGCTGTTAAATGTTATGCTTTAGATGTCATCAACCTTCTCATATTTATGATTCTGTGCATTTCATTACTCATGCCTCGTTACTTTCTTGGATGTTTTCTTCTCCATTTGTCTAATGGTTAAGTTTACAGTTTTTACAATATAGTTAAACATTTAATAGATTTAGAAATGTCATATTTTTTTATATATTTGATTTTTTAGATTTCGCCTCTGGATTAGTTATGTCATCATGGATGGTATCATTGTTCAAAAGATATTGCAGATGGCATGAAATTGATCCGTTTGATCAATACTTTTGTAGTTTAATTTGGGTTTTACAGATTATGGCAATGAACCAAGAATCAAAAGTAGTGAGTTCAGTGCAGCTTTGTATTTAGAAATGTACTGAATCAATGGAACAATTTCATTTTTTCAGGTTTGTAATCGTGAACTAGAGCTGCAATAAAATTATTTTTTTTTTAAATCACCCAATGTGTGTCGCAAAGCAGTTTCATTCGAAAAGTGTCAATTCTACAGCATTTACTTTGATTAATGACCACAGACAATGTAGCACATGACCTCACACATGCACCTAAGCGAATTTTAAGGAGGTTCTCAAATGCACTGCATTCTAATGAGACGGGACAAATGAGATCTGCACTGAACATTACATTAATTATTAAACAACAATTGATTAAATGAATGAATGGGTGCATGTGAGTCATGGATGCATGTGTTGTTTCACTTAAAACTAGACCGTGATGCATTATACAGAAAGGGTATTCATAAAGTTTGATTTTCATCAAGACGTGCTTACAAGTTGCTACTGGCAAAAGAACCAGGTATCATTATTGACCGTTTCATTTTAACTTTGGGAGAAGACACTGCACTCGTGGTGCCATAGTATGATTAAGTTTTTTTGTTAAAAAGCGGTATTTTTGCTCAGGATTCATGTTATCGTGGTGTAAATGGAGGAGTGTAAAAACTCAATATATATAATCCTTTCACAAACCATTTACATAAGGTAGAAACAATAGTGCACACACACAGTACAAAAAGTACTGAAACGGCAAGTCCCCATCCCGTGTATACAACGAAAACATTTGGGTTTGGGATCAAACAAGGAATACGAGATGACCGATCAGAAATACAGTTTTCATCTACTGGCATGTACGCGTGTTACACAACTTAAAGTAATAGCAAAAGTATAGAAGCAGAGATTTAAAGCAAATTACACTTAAGCTTTGGTTGCTGACCCACTGACAGCACCACACTGATGCATTCTTCTATCCTGATCCTTTTCCATGCTTGTACCATAGCTTCTTTCAGGTTTTTTTTTTTGGGGGCTGGTCTGGTGGATCATAAGCAGATCCTTTCTTGCGCTACACTTTGGCCTTTCCATCACTTTGGTAGAGGTTAATGGTTGTCGGTTATGTCACTGAGTTTTTGTCCTGCCATAGTTTCCTAATGAAACTTAAAACAAAAGATCTGTTTTGCGTCATTGCTTCAGCGAAGCATCTCTCACTCCAAGTCAGTCCTTTCCCATTTATTTCTGATCACAGGGCTCCACTAAACAACGTATATTAAGGCTTTTAGTCCAAACGTGTGCACATTTGGAGAAATATTGAGCGTTTACTAAATTATGCAAAATGGCGAGCATGAAGCATCGTATAACGCGCTCCCTCCATCCAGATACGGGGATAGCTGACTATCAGGGTGTTTACATGGACAACAATATTCCATTATTAACCCAATTAAGACAATACTCTGATTAAGAAACTACCATGTAAACAGCTATTTTTAATTACCTTAATCCGATTAAAGGTCATACTCGAAGTAAACATAAATCGAATTAAGACATGTGGGGTACTCCTGTTTTAGTCGCATTATCGAGGTGTATTACAGACATGTAAATCACATTAACGGTGTGTGGAAGCTTCCACCGCATTTTGCGACAGGACACGTACACACACACACGGCAGTGCTCAACCGTTTTACGCCGAACGAGTACGGCTGCATCCCAAACAGCAGACTTGCATGTATCTCGCCTGAAGTAGGTAAGTCGGCTACTATACAGTTGGTAAATACTCGGTTTGGGACACAGCCTATGGCTTCAAGCAGTTGTCCATCAGCACGTAAAAGGACAACAAATAATTAACTGCACTTGAAGCTTTCGTAAAAATGAAACATAACACCCACAAACTGTATACGGTACCATAACGAAGACGAACTGCAGGTCAATACGTTATGTCCTGGAGGGAACGTCGGACGGCGTGGCGTAGTGACGTAATGACGCGTGCCTTTAATCTAATTATGATCTAGAACATGTAAAACGGGAACATGAAAGGAGTGTTCTAAAAGCGACTCATGTAAACACCTTAATCACATTATTATCTTACTCAGAGTATGGTCAGAATACGGTCTGCTGTCCATGTAAACATAGTCTATGACTCTCAGACAGAGGAGTCTCTACAGATCCGTCAGTCATGTGTTCATTACTCCCACCTCCCGCATGGCGAATATCCAATATCAATATTTGTCTCGGCACATAAAACATTTTTCCAGATGAAACGTGGAGTCAATACGACAACAATGACAGTAACATATGGGTTGCGTGTGTTTTTCATGCGATTTGGGGCATTTTTATAACAAAGAATGCTTGACGCATTCAGCCTAATATACAAAGCTACAAATAATACATCTCTGCCTCATTATATGATCAAAATCCATATTCGACTAAAACTGGACAAAACATTTATTACTCAAATTGTCATGTGTTCCTGCTAATTATAGCGATTAAGAACAGTAATTCTGAGACAGTGAAAATCTCATCAGCTTTCGAAACATACCTTGGTTGTCCTTAGTCAGAAGGACTCTAGGTGTTATTCTAGGTGTCATTTATGCACTCCCTTGCCAAAATAGGGGTGCTTAGGTTTACTTAAGTTAAAGTATCCACTAGTCCAAATAGGATTGTGTCATTATGAAAGTACAATAGCAAACAGATAATGTCACCTCAGAGGTGATTATTGATAATTAACATCAGTCTAACATGATCACGCACTTACATGAAAAACTGCATGTATTGCTTAACTAAAAGAAGAGTACACAGTGTGCTCTAAACACCCCTTTATTTTTCAATCATTTGTTATTGCGTAACTTTCTTTCAGTAATCCCTTCACTAAGCCGGCTCTGCCGAGCTATATCAGCCAAACATTTTTAATTTATAATAATCATAGTTTTATTTATTTATTTTAAGTCATACACACTCTTTCATTCTATTAAATTATCTCTATTTTTTTTTCCTGCTCTTACTTTTTACATAATAATTTAAAAATTAAACATTTTTATGGGACAAACCACCTCGGTAGAAGTACTAGATATATTTATTTGATATACCTAATCTCAATAAACAGTTCTATAATAAAGCCTATTACGGTGTATTTCTTAGTATTGCAGTACGTGAGAAAACATCGGATGTAAGCTCGTTTTATCGCTAAAGACTACCTTAATCTATTGTTACAAAACCACTTAAGATCAATGGTTCTAACACGGGGACGCATGGAGAAATTGGAAGGGGGATGCAAATTGGTTTCAGGAAGGGGAAAAAGAACAGGGAAAAAAAAAAATGACAAGCCATCATTTGGGTACTGTATTTTATTGCTTTTCAAATAGAACGTACATAAATGGAAAAGTCAATATTCACGGAGAGTAAACTTTGACTTTTCCCATTTATGTATTTTGTTATTGTTGGGGAGAGACCGAGTTTAGCCTGCCTTTTATCTAGCTGTCAGTGCAGACCAACTTAGTCTTTTTTTCTGTGCAAAAAGAGCATCTAGTAGCAACTCTTGCGACTTTTTGGACAAGCCTTAGCATCTTTCCAAATGTCGCCAGTACAACCCTGCAGATGCAAGGTCTTGTTTCCCCGCTGCACGCTCACCTCTGCACTGTTCATTGAGTAGCTGAGAGGCAGAGCAACAGATATAGGTGATCACACTTCAGCTGACAGACTTGAAGGTGTGTGTAAAAAAAAAAAAAAAAAAAAAAAAAAAAAAAAACCCCACACGGGTATCCCACTGATTGATTTAACAGAGTCCGGGATAACGAGATGCACCCTTCATCCCAAGTCACATAATTCGTATGCGAATGTTTTTAGAATGCAAGACGAAGGTCATGTTTTATATGTAAAGCTGTACTTGTTATTACAGCCTAGTTCTCTTGTTCAGAGCAGTTACAGTGTTAAGAAACATTTTTGATCATTCTTGTTCCATACCTGTCCGTCATATACTTTTATAAAAATCACAAGTTATATTTTAAACATCATAAAAGTTATGAAAAGTAACTTTTTTTTTTTAAGTACAAAAATACAAAGCAAAAAACAAAAAAAAATAAAAAAAAACCATCTATCCATCAAAAAGAGATTGTAGATTAAGTTGAATATAGATAGATTTTTATATAGAATAATCATTGTACCTGGTCTCCTCTAATTTGGGGTTGGGGGTCACCACATGATGGGGGAGGCGTGGGGGGCTTTAGTTACAAAAAGTTGAGAACCTTTGTTTTAAATCAAATTTTTGTGTTTCCGAGGCTCTCAAGACTGCACGCAGCTGTCACATGTACTCAAAAACAGTGGTGCAGGATACCATATTTATATAGTCACTGATATAGTTATCGCAATAAATACCAGAAAATAGTGATTTTAATTCCATAAAGCCCATCCCTAGAAACCACCCACCACCAGTCTCTCAAAATCATGTGGAGAAACACTGCACTTCACTGATATGACAATTTGTGCTTTTAAAATGGACCAGGGCTGCACGATTATGGCCAAAATGATCATCACGATCGTTTTTGATCAATACTGAGATCACGATTATTTATCGCGTTTATTCATTGATTTTAAGGACAACATCTTTTTTGTGCACTTTCACATTTAAATAAACAGACCACTGCTTTCACCTCAATGTTGTGCTACGTTCCTGATAATGTACAAATCTTTGAATCAACTTAGACTGGTCCTTAAAGTGAAATCATCTCGTAAAATATAAATAAAATTGACCCAAAATATAGGACAAGTAAAAATAAAAATGCTAATCAACCAAATGAAAATATGCAACCAAATAAAAAAAAAAAAAAAAAAAAATTATTCAGGCCTATGCAAAAAATAACAGTTTTTACAAGAGGAGACATGCAGCCCAATCACCCAATGGAGTATTGCAGGGATGACGTGATTTTGTACTGGAACCCGGAAGTTATCACACTGTTTCCCCTGACAAAAAACCAATAGGATTTTACCATAGGCTTTTGGATTATCGCAAAAAATAAGCTCTGTGATCAACAAAAGTTAACAATACTAACACGTTTTTTGTCCAAGATCATTTTCACAAATGAACACAACTTTCCTTAAGTTTGAAGCCTAAATATAATAATAAGCAGCTAACCGTATGCTATACACGAACTACACCACGGTCGCTTGACTTCATCACCAAGCTTCCGACAACTTATCCAAACCGGATTTAAAAACCATTTTCCATAATACGGATTTAGTCTGTGGATAAATCTTCATCCACGTTTTTTTTGGGAGAATTGTGCACAGCATACCTGAACCAGTTTATCGGCAATGATGTTTAATGTCCCTGACAACACCTGTATTCCCATTTAGCAGCATGTTAGCAATCGCCTTTTTCAATACATGTAAAAGCTTTAAAAACTCACGAGTGGGGTATTGCTGGTGTACTTTAGGTCATAGAATGAAACATGAAATACCTTTTAGCCTCCGTTACACCACAGACCTTATTTCAGGCTTTTAATCAAAATCCCATTCAAGAAACCCATCGAGGTTGGGACAATGGAACCCAGAAGGGCTAAAATGCTAATTTGTTTACGGGTTTTGGTATACAAAATGATGTCATCCCTGTGCCACTTGGTGGTGACGAAGTTTAGGAAGCACTTGATTTGATATGCAGTGGAGTTCTCAATAAGTGGAGGACAAACTTTAAAACATCCGTATCGCAGTCAATCATGTTCATGTAATCGTGGGCAGTCAAAATCATAATCGAGATCAATATTCAATTAATTGTGCAGTCCTGCAATGGACATGGTCACAAAACACCTTTACAGAAATCAGGAAAGGCAATGGAAAGTGAAAACCTCCCTGAGACATGACTCACCCGCTTCTGGAGAGGTCTTTCCCACCCAGTCAGAAAACGGTTATTTTCATAATCAATTAATTGGCCGATTTATTTATTACAAAAAAAAAAATCTTCAAACTTTACATTGACAACTGCTTCTCCAATTATATCCAACAGTGCCCTTCACCAATATTGGCACCCTTGGTAAATATGAGCAAAGAAAGCTGTGAAAATTGTGACACTTAAAGTTTTATTTTAACCTGTTGCGTTTGCAATTGTTTGATATCCATGAAAGAGTATTTTGTGAATTTAACCAAAATATCAAAACAATAAAAGGTTAAACAAAAGAATTTTTCACAGCCTTCTTCGGTCATATTTACCAAGGGTGCCAATCTTAGTGGAGGGCACGGTATATACAAGTAGAGCTGGTATCCCTATTTATCGAGAGTACACCTTTATCGGTAACGATAAAACGTTCTATATAACGCTCGATAAAATGGAAACAGACATGAAGTTTGGTTGCATGAACAACCCTCAAGTATGAGTCTGTTTATGATCAAGGGACGACAATCAGATGCCTTGATAAAGGAATGTGCTCAGAGTGACAAGCAAACAGCCAATAAGTTGCGTGTTAGTGGGGTCCAGTTGCACCATCGCCATGTGACATCAGAACACACGAAAAGGAGTTCATTGCTTGCAGAGATTGTGAACAATAAATAAAATAATAAAAAATAAAGAGTGTCGTCAGCTCACTAGTGTGGCAGTTTTTTTGGTTTCTTTTCAGCAGTAGCGATTATTGACCGAGGCGAACAGTAGCTGGTAAGTGTTTCTTTCTGGATTTTTTAGTTGAAACTAATTTTAGCACCGCTTGTCAGATAGAAGCTGTAACTGTGCTTCCTTGTTGCTATGAGCTGTATACACGTTGCTAGATTAAAGCTAATTCCGGTATTCAGATTCGGTTTCGGTCTTGAGTCGCTCGTTCACGCAACTATTCTTTGTCTTGCTAATTCAAGAGCCGTGCTCAGCTGAAACACGGCAGAATTAAATAATTAAGAAACGCTGAGGCAGAAGCGTCAGCCCTTGTAGTGTGAAGGCCGAGCTCATGTAAAGACTTGCGAGTGTACCTGCGCGAGTCCACCAAGCAAGGGCACCGACAAGACACCACACGTGCTGCTAAGTATACATTTTTCTCCCTTTATTCCTCTTGCTGTTACCCGTTTACACACTAACGTGTCATCAGTTTATCCCGGTTATTTGCCTCTGACTGAGACCTGGATCCATGCTGAGAACACTGCACTGGCCTCCCACTTCAACTTCTCCCATACCTCACGTCCCTACAGACGAGGGGGTGGTACAGGTTTGCTTCTCTCCAAAACATGAAAATTTAACCGTCTTTCTCCGTCTTGCTCCTACACTTCCTTTGAATTTCATGCTGTTACAGTCATTGACCCTGTCAAAATGCACTTTGTTTACCATCCTCCAGGTCAACTGGGGAAGTTCATCGATGAATTTAACACACTACTGTCCACCATCCCAGATGACGGAACTCCTCTTCTGGTCCTTGGTGATTTCAACATTCATCTAGACAAGCCACATGCAGCTGACTTTCTTGCTCTCCTTCCCACATTTGACCTCAAGCAGTTCACCACACCAGCAACCCACAAAGGCAGCAAACAGCTTGACCTCATCCTCACACGTAATTGCACCACACACAACCTTCTCAATACTCCTCTCCACACCCCTGACCATGTCTTTATCCAGTTCTCCATTTCTCTCCCCTCACTGTCTTCTCCCCCCATCTCGCTTCACAATCTTCGCTCCCTTTCCCCCTCACATTTCTCCTACGTTGTCACAACCTTACTTCCCTCCAACAGCCACCTCTCCTCACTTGACTCAAACACCGCAACTGACATGCTATGTTTCACCCTAACATCTTGACAGCATCTGCCCCCCAACCTCCAGACCTGCTCGCACATCACCCTCTAGCCCTTGGCTCTCAGAAGCTCTGCGTAACAACCGGGCCAAACTAAGAGCATCTGAAAGGAAATGGCGCAAATCTAACAACCCAAATGACCTAACCAATTACCAGACACTTCTCTCCTCTTTTTCCAATAGCATCTCCACTGCTAAAGCCACATACTTCGAAGAGAAGACTGGCAGTTTTCCAAACACACACACACTTCAAAACCTTTTCTTCTCTTCTCTGTCCCCCTCCTCCCCTTCCTCTCTCACTGCAGATGACTTTGCCACTTTCTTTTCCAACAAGGTACATCAATCTGGAACCAATTCTCATCCCGACATGCATAGACCGGCTCCTCCTCAATATTACTCCCAACTGACTTCCTTCTCTCCCCTCTCAGAGACTGATGCCTCTAAAAACTCCTCCTCCCCTAAACTCTTCCCCTCTTGACCCTATCCCTTCTCACCTTCTTCATCTCTCCCACACTATTCCTGCATTCACACACATTTAACACATCCCTCTCTACTGGCACATACCCTACCTCATTTAAGCAGGCCCGGGTTACCCCACTGCTTTAAAAAAAAGTCACTCATCCCTGCTATAGTTGACAACTACAGACCTGTTTCCCTCCTCCCTTTTCTTTCCAAAACCCTTGAAAGAGCCGTTTTAATCAACTCTCCAATGTTCTCACACAGAACAACCTCCTGGACACCAAGCAGTCTGGCTTCAAGAGCAATCACTCCACGGAGACTGCTTAGCTTTCCGTCACTGAATCCTTACGACTAGCAAGAGCAACCTCTAGATCATCTGTCCTCATCCTACTTGACCTCTCTACTGCTTTTGACACTGTGAACCATCAGATCCTCCTCTCAACTCTCTTCAACCTGGGCATCACTGGAATGGTTCTGCGCTGGGTGGAGTCCTATCTCTCAGATAGATACTTCAAGGTATCATGGAGGGGAGGTATTTCTGAAACTCAACAACTCATAACTGGCGTTCCACAGGGGTTAGTTCTGGGTTCACTGCTTTTTTATTTTATTTTATCTACACTACATCTCTAGGGCAGGTGATTGAGTCTCATGGCTTCTCATATAATTGCTATGCTGATGACACCCAGCTCCATTTGTCCTTCCAGCCTGACAACCCAGCTATCTCTGTGCGCATCTCTACTTGCCTGTCAGACATCTGTCACGATGAGGGAACAACATAACCTGGCAAAATCTGAGCTTCTCATCATCCCAGCCTGTCCCTCAGTCAACCACAACCTCACTGTACAGCACGGCCCAATCACACTCTAGCCAACCAGGACGGCCAGGAACCTTGGGTTGATTCTCGATGACAGCTTCTACTTTACAGACCACATCTCAACAACTGCAAGGTCCTGTAGGTTCATCCTGTATAACATCAAGAAAATCCAACCCTACCTCACCGAACAGGCTACACAGATACTAGTCCAGGCTCTTGTTATCTCAAAACTGGACTACTGCAACTCACTGCCTTCAGGCCTCATATCCAGCACCGCCAAACCTCTTCAGATTCAGATTTGCTGCAGCGTGCCTCGTCTTCAACCGGCCCAAGAGAACCCAGGTCACTCCCCTCTTCATCTTCCTCCACTGGCGTCCTGTAGCTGCCCGCATCAAATCCAAGGCCTTGATGCTCACCTACTAGACCTTGTCTGGAACAGCACCCTCCTACCTCAACTCTCTCCTGAAGACTTGTGTTCCCTCTCACAATCCTCGATCGATTAGCAACCGACGTTTAGTAGTTCCCACTCAGCGTGGCGCAAGGTCCCTTTCCAGAACCTTCACACTAACTGTTTTTTGAAGATGGTGAGCGATTCTGCAGTCTGGATTGAGACTGGAAGTTCATTCCACCACTGAAGAACAGCTAACGACACACCCCTTCCGTGAACACCTAACCAACTCATTAAAAAAAATAAATACATAAAAATTGGCGCTTACACCTCTACTCTGTGCTTCCTCTGGAACTTAATTAAAAATTAACGGATCTTGTATAGTAGCACTACTTGTATTGTTCTCTGCTTGATATCGCTTTGCTTGTATTTTTCTCATTTGTAAGTCGCTTTGGATAAAAGCCTCGGCTAAGTGAATAAATGTAAATGCCTGACCATCAGAACACTTGTGTGAAAGCTTTGCAAATTAAATGAATAAAATTTTAAAAATAAATAAATAAATAAATAAAACCCGGCAAGTACGGAGAAAGAAGCTAGTAGTGCACATGTACAGTGCGTGTGACTGAACAGCGGGCAAGGAAGAAATTAGACATTTTGCCACCATTTGTTTTCTCTATTAAAATGTCTGTTCTGGGGAGGACAGGGAGTGTCCTCAGAGCAGGAGCTCAACTCGTCAGATGTGGACCTCGGCACAGTGTTCTCTGGAAGCGAGTGTTAAAGTGGAAGTTTTATATGCGGCTAGACTAACTATGCGAACAGCCTGAACACAAAACAGAGCACCAGGGGTCACATTCTGCACCATAACACGAATACTGTTGAACTCCCGTAAAGTTTGCCTTTTACATTGCCCACATTTTGAAAGATTTTATTTATTAAGTTCAAGAGTTTCTTGAACTACACTTATTTAATCTTCATATAAAAAGATATTTGTTTAAATTCTATTTTGAGGTTTGCCTACATTAAAAACACAGTGGTTAAATTCAAACCTTTTCTCTACTGGCCTTTGTTTAAAAAGTATTACAATTTATCAATAATTATTGATACTGAATGATAAGAAACATCATATAGTGATCGCCCCAGCAAGATTATATACGCTAATTTATGTATTATTTTGTGAGGACTTACTTTTTTACCACCGTCACTTGACGATTATACGTCCGTCTGATGGTGACGGAGATTACATTACAGGTAACTCTGACAAACACTAACTGAAGAAATTCATGGTCGTTGACTGGGTATTCTGCCAGCGGCGCCATGACGTCATGTGCCATCAACTAGGAAACAGCTTATACTTCCGGTTAGTAAAAAAACCACTAGTGTTCAAGTTGAGACAATGCTACCCTTCTAAAATTCACACACACACACACACACACACACACACACTGCAGAGAACAAAAGTACTGCAATGAGTAGATGTACCCCGTGCTGTGCGCAGACCAACAAATCAATAATGAGATTCCTTGACAAAAATTTTCATAATCGACTATCATTAATTATTTGTCGCAGCTCGAGTACAAAGATGGCACTGCAACTTGCAGGATCAGTGCGCCGATCACATCTGGTAATCAAGGTAATAAACAGCTCATCAACCACTTGGGTCTTTTGAGTTTTATTGACGAAGCGCGGCAAAAGGTCGGATTAATTTCGTTTCTCAATTATACCATTTTTAGATGTTATACAAGACTAAAAAACAATGTCTTAGCATTTCAACATGTCCACATGCAAGTAAGGATTATAAAATGGTAAACAAAAATTGTCGTAACAGTGTGACACTTTGCTTCAACCCGCCTCTAACTGGAATAAATTTCAACTCGATGAAATCTCATCTTTCAGTGTAATGTGTCCGCTCATGAAAAACATTCCGAGTTTAATCAAATCACAACCAAGCGAAGATGCTACAAAATCACGTGCAACTTGGCTACATGAAACCTTCCACGTTACAGACGCCTTTCTCTCCGGATCACGAAGCGAGCGCGGTGTAGCAGCACGGAGGACGAAGGTAGCGGTGATCGGACAGTGATGTCATCGTTCCGAGGCATCTGGGTATTCGCTAAGGTGTTTGCATATCCTTGACAACGCCCAGGGCGGCGGCTACTCGCACCAATCAACTCAAACTCTTATCATCACCATTTCACCGAATAGGTAACAATGTAAAAGTAGCATACACACTGAATCCGGAAACTGCCGTTAGCACAGATGTGCTAGCCTGAGCTGCCATGGCAGGATGTAGCCGAGACGGCCTTCCGCTTAAATCTATTACTTGAAAGATTATTATCAAGCGCATTTAAGAATGATTTACGCGCTATAATTTGAGACCGAGAACAGTCACGGCGGCTTATAGAAATGCCCTAATTCCGTAAACATTCAAACTACAAAGAGTTCTGGATAATTTTTGTTTTAAATAGAACACCGCGACACGCATCACTCCGGTTTGTAACGCGCCGTGATTGTTGTTATGCCGTCTGAAAACACCGAGCGCGTGAACACTGCAGTGCAGCGCGTGCGACTCCGCTCCTATTCGTTAGCAAGCAGGCTAAGAAAGTAGCCTCCCTGTGAAAAGCGGCCAGCTAGCTACCGCCCTCTCGCATTCCCTTGCGGAATTTGCTGCAACAAGAGGATCCAAAAAGAACACATGCACTGCAAGGGCTTACGTTTGTGACCTGGTTAAAAAAAAAGCACGATCTTTTTTCCAGCAATTACATGTTTGTTTGTCAATACACGACAAAAAAAAAAGGCCGCGGAACCCTGCCCCGCAGTAAAGGTCTCTCGATAACGAAGGCCATTAAGCTAGCTAGCCCAAACTAGTCTTTACGACGGTGAGGGAATCCAAGTGAGTCGTGGACCCTTCCTTTCAGTTACAGAGGTTTGTTTACTATTGTGTTTAGTATCTAAAGAAACACAGAATGTGTGTCGTTCGAACCGAGAATGAAGTTCGACATTTCAGCTAAAAAGAAATACTCGCCATTCATCACACGCGTTGGCCTATTTATATATGTATATAATTAAAAAATTATAATAATGAAAAAAAATAATAATAATAATAATGAGTCCTTGTACCCAGCCCCAAACCACCTTCCGCCATTATCACTATTCAGAGGCATATATGAACCAGCCAATCCTTCAGTACATTTACATAGTCTACAATCGGAGATCAGTCGAATAAAAGTGCAATGAAACTCACATTTAAATATATTTCGAGTCCTACTTTTTTTTTTGTCTCTAAATGCTTGGAGTATCAATCCGTCCTCCGTTTCGCTGCTCAGGGAATTCAGGGCAGTACCACTTCCGCCTGCGTTAACACTTCCGCCTCCTGTAAACTCCACCCCGGCCAGTATCCATAGTAACCACTATCCGGGGTTTCTTGGGCATTCTACAGGGCCATTGACGTCACCAGGACTATGGCAACCGTTGCAGGATGACGTAGGTAATCACTATAGTAACTGTTGACAGGTGGTGGTTGACAGTTTGGGGAATGCAAAATGGGGCGCACAGTGACAGGTCTTCAGATCTTGGAACATAGTGCGGCTAAATAATCCAGATCTAAACATAAAACATCTGGTAACAGGCCGACACCCCCCACCACCCCCTTTACTGTTATTATTAACTTTCATTTTTGTTTAAGAAATCTAATACTACTACAGGTTGTAATTAAACTTAGAACCTCATCACAATGGTCTATTATCAATTATCATCATCATAATCATCAACATTTTCATAATAGCACCAAGGATGTCATAATTAAGGTCCTAATTATATGTGTATTTTTGTAATTGTCTTTATATTTATTTCTGAACGTATATTTATCTCTGTCCAAAACTACTATGAAATGGTCATAATGACCTTGTACAGTATATGTCTCTGACTTGCAAGGTCTCTTATCAGTAGCACTTAGCTTTTTCTATAATTGTATAAATGCAAGTTTGAATATTTTCACTCATGGGAATTTTGGAACCACAGTTAAATAAATTCTTGGAGGAGATAGATTAGGGCAAATGGGGAAAGGTGGGAAGAAGGGCAGTGTTCACACATAAAAAGCAGTTTTCAAGACTCCGACACAAACAAATGATACGCAGAATTATCCAGCAGGGTGTAGTGGAGACTACTCAATGTTTCACATATTATTTAGTAGATAGTAAAGGCAAAAATATAGTACAGTCTCTAGCTTTTCATTGATTATGCGTATCAGATCTTATTCTATGTTACTGGGTCTTGGTATAATATAAAATATTTAGATAAGCAAATTGTTATACCCCAGTCTAGGGTTATGACGGTAATAGACTGTAGTTGGAGTACATTACTAAATAAAAACACAAAGGCAGTCTGCTTCCTTAACTTCTTGCCTAGCCAGAGCACAGAGATAAAACTCCAGACCCAACCAAATTAGTGGCCAAACCCTACACCTGATGACTTGTTCTGTACAACATGTGAAGTATACTATGTAGCCAAAAGTTTGGGGACACCTGATTAATCACACTCATATGTGCTCGTTGAACATCCCATTCCATATTTGGTCCCCCTTTGCTGTTGTAATAACCTCTGTTATCCATTTGTCTTTACTGTGTGTTGTGAGTTTTAAAAAAAAATACAGATATCCAGGTGATTTTTTACTGCCCCAGAGTTTGTAGAATCATAGTTACACTGGTACAATGGTAGAGCTCAAGTTTGAGGAATGTGTTTTTGGTCTGGCTTTTTACCATCATGTCCACTATTCTCAGGGTAGATTTAAAGCCTTGTCCATTGATTGCGATATTTGGGATTCCTTAAGCTTCAATTCCTTTGAGCTCGATACAAAAGGATGTTATTGCTTTCACATCCTTTATAGCAAGACGTCCTCTACTGTTACATTGGAAGTCTGCTAAATACCCATCTATCTCCCAGTGGATAAAGGACGTGATGTTTTTTCTGAAACTCGAGAAAATAAGATACACGATGAATGGTTGTACAGATAAGTTTTTTTCATAAATGGCATCCCTTTATTGCCTACTTTATGGAGTTACAGACACTACCCACTTAAAGGTTGGTGCCTGTTGTTGAATTTTATAATATCTCTATAACCAGCGACAATTAATGGGTAGGCACGATGAGCCGGAGGGGTGGGTTGTGGGTTCAATTTTGTTTTCCTTTGTATAAAAAGAAAAAAATCTGTGAATATTTACTGCTGTTGCTCAATTTGTTTTTATTTTTGGGAAATGGTGGGGAGGACAGAACAGAAAAGGCGATTTAGATAGGCTTAGCAGTTCAACAGAAATGTTCATCAGAAGGTCAGCAAAAATGTTTAATAAAAAAAAGAAACGTAGAATTGTAGAAATGTTCAGCAGAAATGTTCAATAAAAATGAAACTTTAGAAATGTTCATTAGAAATGTTCAGCAGAAATGTTTAGCAGAAATGCTCAGTAGAAGTGTTCAGTAGAAATGTAGAAATGTTCCGTAGAAATGTTAATCAGAAGTGTTCAGCAGAAATGTTCAATAAAAATGAAAAAAAAGTTTGAGGAATGTGCACAAAAATGTTGAAAAGTGTTAATTGAATTTATTTTGTGTAAAAAAATTATTTTAAGAACAATGTAAAAAATTTTTTTTATCTCAGTTTGTGGGGAGTTCTGTTTTTTAGCAACTGTAAAAAGAAACTGTAATTGTCCATTACTTTTAATTAATTTTATGACATGAAACCAATTACTGTATATAAGTCATGATGGGGTATGTCGGTTGTTTGTGTGACAAAGAAAAAGTAACGCTTCCTTTCTACTCTGTATTTCTCAATATCTCTCAACTTTTCTATCCCTTTTTTAAGAAAAGAAAAGAGAGTGAAAGAATGATCGAGGGAGAATTCAGAAAGTGTGTTACGCCTTGCTCCCGTTTCATCACGGGAGGAGAAGGACACGCTTTCTGCGTGAAGTGTTTGGGCATAGAACATGCTACAGCAGCCCTCGAGGGCTGCTCTGCTTCAGTATATCACAGTACATGTTGGCATTCATGGTTCCCTCAATGAACTGTAGGTCCCCAGTGCAGGCAGCACTCATGCAGCCCCAGACCATGACACTCCCACCACCATGCTTGACTGTAGGCAAGACACACTTGTCTTTGTACTCCTCACCTGGTTGCTGCCAAACACACTTGACACCATCTGAACCAAATAAGTTTATCTTAGTCTCATAATCCATGTCCTTAGTCTGCTTGTCTTTAGCAAACTGTTTACGGACTTTCTTGTGCATCATCTTTAGAAGAGGCTTCCATCTGGGATGACAGCCATGCAGACCAATTTGATGCAGTGTGCGGCGTATGGTCTGACCACTGACAAGCTGACCCCCCACACCTTCAACCTCTGCAGCAGTGCTGGCAGCACTCATATGTCTACTCATTGAGGGAACCATGAATGACAACATGTACTGTTACATACTGAAGCAAAGCATGATCAGTATGCAGTATTCCAGCATGATAACGACCCCAAACACACCTCCAAGACAACCACTGCCTTGCTAAAGAAGCTGAGGGTGAAGATGATAGAGTGGCCAAGCATGTCTCCAGACCTAAGCCCTATTGAGCATCTGTGGCGCATCCTCAAACGGAAAGGTGGAGGAGCACAAGATCTCTAACATCCACCAGCTCTGTGATGCCATCATTGAGGAGTGGAAGAGGACTCCACTGGCAACCTGTGAAGCTCTGGTGAACTCCATGCCCAAGAAGGTTAAGGCAGTGCTGGAAAATAATGGTGGCCACACAAAATATTGACACTTTGGGCCCAATTTGGACATTTTCACTTAGGGGTGTACTCACTTTTGTTGCCAGCTGTTTAGACATTAATGTCTGTGTGTTGAGTTATTTTGAGATTACAGCAAATTTACACTGATGCACAAGCTGTACACTCACTACTTTACATTGTAGCAAAGTGTAATTTCTTCAGTGTTGTCACATGAAAAGATATAATCAAATACTTATAAAAATGTGATGGGTGTGAGAGGAGCTGTAGAATTTGCTGATTTATGTCTACAACCAGGAAGAATGTCACGATCTCCCAAATCCTGTAGATCTAGAGTCCCAAACTGCTGCTCGTGCAGGGTGACAGTCTTCCTCTAAAAACTGCACCATTCCCTCCCCAGTCTCAGCGTCAAGTATAAGGGCCCTCAAGAATCTGGCCTGTGGCTAAGATGGGACCGGAGGAGCAGGGACTTCCTCAGATGGTATATCAGCCACGTCTGGTACTACCCATGGGGAGTCTCTGAGTGGAATCATCAACGTTCTTTGGAGTGTTACTACCTGGTGTGCTCATAGGGGTGTCACTGCCACTTGGCTGCCTGTCGGTGCACTCTGTGCTCTTCCCTCCTCCTTACTTGTCCAGATGTTCTGTGGGATGGACCTGCCTGTGGGTCCTCTGGATCACTGTTGCTTGCAAAGTCTAAGGCCTCTTGATCATCTACAGTGAGGGTGCCGCCTTCTTCTCTGGTGGGAGGCAGAAGTATACCTTTCTGCCTTTTCCAGACCAGCGGCTAGAGTGGTTTAGGTGGTACCAGTGATCTTGGCCTTCGACCTTTACCGCAGCTGGAGTTGCTGCAACCACCTTGAATGGTCCTTCTCTTCAAGGGTAGTTGAAGTGCTTCTTTTTGAATGTGCTTATGCACATGTAGTCCTCTGGTTCCACCAGTATCTCTGGTGCAGTAATGTCTTCACTATGGATTGTTTAGTGAACCTGTGAATACAAATGCCTGTGGATTTGGGTTAGGCGGCTCACATATTCCTGCATTTTAACCTCTAGCTGTTCAAGAGGTGGGTCCTTGTATGGACATTGAGTAAACACCATAGGCATAGGGCGGCCAGTCCACATCTCCTGTTGGAGTTAGATGAGTAGTACGGTTAGTCTGGGAATGCATTTTCATTAGGGCTATTGGCAATGCTTGAACCCAGTTAGGCTGTGAGCTTTCACAGATTTTTGAAACCTTGTTTTTTATTATTCCGTTTGACCTTTCTACAATTCCCAGTGACTGTGGATAGTACACACACCCCAGCTTATGTTCCATACACAAGGCCTTAGTTACAGTATCAATAACCATATTAACAAAATGCAGAGCATTGTCTGAGCTGATGAAATACTGGACTCCAAACTATGGAATAACTTCCCACACAGAAATTTAGCTACTGTTAATGTTTCCTGATTGGCCATTGCAACAGCCTCTACTCAATGGCTGAAGCAGTCTTCTATCAAAAATATGTATCTCTTACCCTCCTTCCTATTGTCACTGCCCATATCCATAAAGGCTATTATTGTTTGAATGGGCCCCTTGCATCTGGAATGTGCCCTATAAGGGCTGTAAAGCTCTTGTGGACATTGTGTCACATGCATCTTTTGCATTGATTTAGTGCCTGATTCATCATACTAGCTAATTATGGGGACCACCAAACTTCCAATATTTTCTTCAAGGGTTCTCCTCTATTAGCATGGTCTACACCATGTGTATATTTTATGAGCAGCGGTAAGAGACTCAGTGGGGCCACACACAAGCCATCTGCACTCCGCCGCAACCCCATGCCCTGTTCTTTCTTTGTCCCATTTAGCCATTTCTGCCTCACTGGCCTCATTTTGTATTTCCACAATTCGTTCCATATTATCCTGTTGTGCGTGCCGGACCACTTCCTCTCCCAGGTTTATCAAGGCCATCACCTGGGCTGTTCCTAAAGCAGCTTTCTTTGCTGTCTCATCTGCTGCCGTGTTACTCCTAGTAACAAAAGTACTATCAGTCTTGTGAGCCTGACATTTCACAATCGTTATTTCAGCAGGCAAGGTCATAGCATACAGTAAGTCTGATATAGCTGCTCCCTGAAATCCTCTCTGTGCCAATATAGGCCCTAATATGTGACATACTCCATATGCATATGCCGAGTCAGTATAAAGTGTACAGCTTTTACCACTCCCTAGTTCACACGCAGCAGTCAGAGCCCTGATGTATGCCAGTTGTGCTAAGCAGGGTTGAGGTAAAGAGACCTCCATTACTGTGTGTAGCGAACCTAGACAGCAGTGGGCTGAGCACAGACACACAAGAGGCCATTTATGGGGCAAACGTAGAGAGTTTATTTAAATTCCGTGAGAGTAAGTGTGTGGGGGCGTGCTGGGGGTTTCTTGAGCAGCTGGGATCTCATTCTACATTCAGGCAACGCCACAAGTGCAGCCTGGGGGCTAAATGATCCATTGCGTCTGAATCCTCTCAAGAAACACAAAACAAATTATTATGCATGCCTCGGGAGCCCTCTCTCCCTTTGCTAGCGGAAGATGGCCCTTTTACACTCTCCCGTCAGCTGCTCGATGGTGGAGAGCGATGCGCTGATCTTTAGCCGCCAGTGCTTTGTGTGTCGGCAGCCCCGTCTTGCAGCCAAGTGCTTTCCGGCTGTCCAAAACATTGGTGGTGCTGAAGCAGAGCTGTCTCTTCAACACTATAGCGGCAGTCATGGAAGGAGCGCTCTTTCCCTTTTGTGCGTCAGCCGCCGGCCTGTCATCACATGTGCTAAACGAAAGCAGATCCAACCTAGCCTCTATGACAGCAAATAACATCTTTATTTCTTTGTATTGGCTCAAAAACGTCCCATCTACAAAGAAAACAAGTTGTGCATTTGATAAAGGCTGATTCTCTAAACCGGCACATGCTTTAAGGAACTTATCTGATTTGGACATGCATTCATGGGGCAACCCATCTTGTGGAGTAACCATTTTGTCAGTGGGGATGACTGTGTTACACCTTTCTACGGTTAGCTCTGGAGCTGACAGAATGACATCATACCCCGTGAGTCACGAGTTGGTAATGATCAAAGACTGACTGGTCAAAAATGCATGCAATGCATTTGTTGCGTATAGCGTGACTGGATGCCCCATCATAACTGTGGATGCCTTTTGGTATATGAATGTGGCAGCTGCCAATGCCCAATAACACAGTGACATTCCCTTCTCAACGTTATCCAATGCAGTACGGTAGTACGCTATAGGTTGTTTGCCTTGTTGTTGTGTCAATACAGCAGATGCAAAGATGCCCCATTTTTCTGAAACATACAAGTGAAAGAATTTACCATAATCAGGATTTGCCAATGCAGGTGCCAATGTCAATGTGGCTTCGAACGATTCAAATGCGGCTAACTCCCCAGGGGTCCAGGCAAGAGGAGCATTTGGCTGCATTTGGCCTGCAGTTTTGATTAAATCATGGAGAAATTGAACTATTAGTGCAAAGTCACGGACCCAGGGTCCGCTAAAACCTGCCATTCCTAAGAATGCCAACAGTTGTTGTTCAGTTTGTGGTTGGGGCACTTTCCTAATGGCTTCCACATGTTTAGGTGAAATTTTGTGGCTTGTCTTTTCTAGGACACGTCCCAAGTACTCCACTTTAGGTTTACAAAAGTTTTTCTCTACTCACTTTGTGGCCGTTTTCGGCTATCATAGTTAATACCTTTTTTGAGTCTTCCTGACGCTGGTCATCCATGTACTGTAACAGGGTGCTGTGACAATTCAGAGTAGCAAAGTCACAAGCTAAAACCTGGTTAAATATAGAGGGGCTTTCATAATATCCCTAAGGAAGTGATGTGTATGTGTATTGTCGCCCAGTATAATTGAACGCAAATAGATGCTGTGAATCTGGGTGGAGAGATACACTAATAAATGGGTATTGTCTTTGATATGGTAGCCCTGACAATTATTGGAGGAGCAAGTACTGTGTAGGTACAGGTTTCGGAATGTTAACCCACAGTCCAGTTGTGTCACATTGCATCTTTGCCCCTAGTTTACACAGGGCATCTCGACCCAATAGGTTCACTGGTGCCTCTGGAGAATATAGCAGGGGTGTATGTATAGTAAAGTGATCAAGCATACGTTCCTGAGGCTCTATAAAATGTAAAATATGTATTTTTTCCAGAGAAGCCCATAGTTTGAATCACTTTACAGGTGAGGGGGAGCTGTTAGCCTTCTTTACCGATGCTTGAATAAGTAGCCCCAGTATCAATCATGAAGGGTACCTGTAATCCCCTCCCGACTGACTGTTGGTTCTTGTTCGGGATGGAGTGAGGTGACGTACTGCATTCTTGCCCTTGACTTCATTTGTTGAATTGAAGCTTCGTGAATTCCAGTGCCACCTTTCTCGTCGTGTTGGACATTTATGATAGTAAAGTTCATCTCAATTTCTACTTCTTCCTCCTCTTCATCTGCATCCGCAGCTGAGGCCTCCATCTCTTCTACGTAGGTCTTGCAACCTTTGTCTAGTCAGCTCCAATAATTCAGTCTGATCTTCTATGTGGTTCATTTGTTGTTTGATCTCCTCTATTAATCTCACACTTTCTATTTGTGATTTACCTTCATTGCAGAGTTCCTCAGCGGCCTTGCATGAAATTTCGGCCAATTTCCTCACTTGGTGGGATTCTCTTCCTTTTCCCTGTACAAAACCCTCCAGATTCCCTAACCTCTCTTTCAACCACTCCTCTTCCTTGTTTTTGAGTGCAGTTATTGTCACGTCTCCTTCCATGTGAACAATCTTGCCTTTGTCGGCTTGTGAGTCCAATTGTTCTGTCTGCGTGTCTTTCTTGTCAGTCCTTACAAATACAATCTCCCCTTGTGGTCCCTGTTGTCTGTTTGCTGCATCTTTCAACCCTATGCTTACTTCGAGAGGGGGATCTGCGGTCACTTTTGTGTGCCTTTTTCCATTTTCCGTTTTGTTCCTGTCTTCATAGATCCACATCCTCTTCTTCCACTATGTGCTTCGGGAGGGCCACCCTGCTGGTTGTTTCCCATGTGGAGGTGCTAGTATGTTGGAACTGTGGCATCCTTTCCCAGTATGCTTGCACCTCTTCATCCTCTGAGCTTGTATTCATATGAGGAACAGACAGCATGCTATCTATGTGTGATGTAGACAGTGTCTCCCCTCACGTCCTCTTTATCCAGTGGTCTGCACATCCCATTAAACGTTCCATGCAATATCATCCTAGCAGGTTCCCAGCCTTTGGTGTTCTGAATGCCGCATTGTGTCACTGATGGGTATTTTCCCACCATGCATGGAAGTGGTTGGGAGGTGTATTGCATGTTGTATGTTGGTGTGAAGCTGGGTCCCTGCTGCATCCCGCATGGTGGTGCTGTCCCTTTCTCCCTATCCTTTTCTGACTTGTCTCTCTCCCCTCACTTTCCTTCAGTTTCTCTTTGTGCTCCTTAACTTCCTTCTCTTTAGCATCCTCCTGTTGTTTCTTTTCCTCCTCTTTTTTTGCCTGTTCTTTCCTTTTCCTATCCATTCTTCCTTCTAGTTCAAACCACTCCACTATTTCCTCCTTCTCTAGCCTGGCCTTGGCTTTTTCCCCCTTTTCTTCTCATTCCAGCAAGCTAAGCTCTGCTTCAACTCTCCAGCTGTCCTGTCATGCCATTTCTTCCAACAATGCCTTATATACTTATAATCTTTTTAATGTTTCCTTATTATTATCTCTATTGGAGGCTCCATACTCTGTAAATCTCACTGGTTCCACCTAGGTTACTTATTATGTGCTTTATCACCAAAATATATCAATTGAGTACTTTCCTGAGGCTGTACCTTGTGACCCACACCTCGTCTGCCGAAAGTGTGATTGCTAGCTGCTCAACTCCAGACAATATCAGTACTAACTGTCATGTAAATCAGAAAAGGAACTCTGAACTACAGTTCCCAGCAGCCACTGCATCACAGTCACATGACCACATGCACCTGAATCACATTCCTGTTAACGAGCACTCGTATATATTAACCATAGCTTGCAATGCATTTGTCGTCTTATGTTTGTCTTTCTTTGCCATGGTCTCGGTTGCTGTGTTTAGGCCTTTGGTTGATGCTTAGTCTTTGCCTTAGTATTTTGGCACTTGTTCTGTAACTATTGTTTTGTGTTTCATTTGTAGTTATATTAAAGTAAATCTGCCCTTGAAATGTGATAGAATGTAAGACCTACTGTGGATGCAGCAGAAATTCTCAGGATCCAAGTGGCCCTGTATGAAAGGGAGAATCCGAGATGGGAGAGTGAAGGGAAATTCTCCCTAATTAAAGTCAATCAGGAATGGCTCAACATGATATGTCAAAGGGGAGCTTTCCAACCAGGTTGGAACCATCTCCCATGCCGAGTCGACAGAGAATGTCATTCAGCCTCCATGATTGTCTGAGGATGCCGCTCAGAATTCCTGTTCAGCTGAGGACGCCACTCAGTCACCCTGTTCAGCTGAAAACACTGCTCCGCGTCCTGGCATGGCCAAACGCTCCACTTTTATTCTCTGTTCTGCCTTGGATGTCAGTACGCCATGTTCTACTTTGGATATCGCTCTGCTGTTCTACTCCACTGAGGACATTTCTCTGCCTTCCTGCTGGGCTGAGGACGTTGCTCCACCTTCCTGCTTGGCTGAGTGTCACCCCACCTTCCAGCTCAACTGAGGATGTCGCTCTGCCATCCTGCTCCACTGAAGATGACGATCCTTTGCTTCACACTGTATGTTGCTCCCCCTTCCTGCTCCACGGAGGACATCACTCCCCCCTCATGCTTCACGAAGAGCATCCTGTCTGACGCCGACGTCACAACCAACCAGGTTCTGCTCAAACCTGAAGTCGACGTCATGACCAACCAAGTTATGCTCAGGCCAGAGTCTGTTGACACGACCAACCAAGATCTCCTCATGCCTGAAACCGAGGTCACAACCAACCAAGATCTCCTCATGCCTGAAACCAATGTCACGACCAACCAAGTTATGCTCATGCCAGAGTCTGCAGGCATGTTCAACCAAGTTCTGCTCACGCCTGAGTCTGCTGACATGATCAGAACTTGGGTATCCAAGCCAGAGTCTGCTGACACTGATGTCCAAGTTCTGCTCATGCCAGAGTTTGCTGACATGGACAACCAAGTTCTGATCAAGCCAGTGTCTGTTGAAATGAACAACGAAGTTCAGCCTGCAGAGTTAGAGGATGAAGTTCTGCTTTCATGCTCCACTGAGGACGTCTCTGTGCCTAACTGCTCCGCTGAGGATACAGCTCAGCATCTCTGCTCAGCTGAGGATGCCGCTCAGTTCATCTGGGGACATTTTGCCCACAGGGCCAGGACCCTTGGGGTGGGAGTGTATTTTTGAGCTTTGGGAGAAGTGCCCAAGGGGGCGGGGGGTTCTGTCATGTAAATCAGAGAAGGAACTCTGGACTATAGTTCTCAGCAGCCACTGCATCACAGTCATATGACCATGTGCACCTGAATCGCATTCCTGTTTATGAGCGTTCATGTATATTATCCACAGTTTGCACTGCATTCTTTCTTACATTTTGTCTTTCTTTGCAGTTGTCTCTGTTGCTGTGTTTTGGTATTTGATTGATGTTTAGTCTTTGGCTTAGTATTTTGGCACAAGCTCTGTAGCTATTATTTTTGTTTCGTTGGTAGTTCTATTAAAGTAAATTTGTACTTGCATCCGTGTCCACCCTTGAAACGTGACAATAATAATTCTATGGAGTTATCTGGACTGATTAACTGCAAATTTCCGATAAGCATTCTTCAATGCATGTGTGACTAGGTATAAAGCAAAATGTGGAATTTGTGATTATAAATGTTTACTCCCTTTATCTTTTTCCCTTTTTGTCTGTTATGATTCTCATGCTCATCCATTTTTCTTTTTTTCTGGTGTGTTAAGGTATGGTAGGTCTTTTATCTCTTCCGACTCTCAGCTCCACCTCATTTCCTAGGGGCTCAACAATATTCACAGATTATCCACCTAACCTTTGAAAAGAATTACAATACCTTTTTACACATTGCTTTCCACTTACTCCTCATGTTCCCACTATTATCTAATATATTTTCAAATCTTCACCATTTGCCCAATCGCCCAGTATTGTATCCACTCTATTAGGCATTAATTTATCCATTTACTCATGCATTCATCTCCTACACTCACACATTACTCACACACTGGGTCTGCTTTCACCAAAAGGGTTGCTCTTATTGCTCTTACCCCTTCCTCAGCACATACCCAGAACAGCATATACCCATATCCAGGATATTGTCCCCCACCATGCAGCCCTGCCCTTTTCTGGCAGGGGTATCCAGGGGTTCTTCCTCACCAAGCAGCCCTGCCTTAACTTGGCAATGGTTTCAAATGAGTGAGGCCTCAAGCTTCCTGTCTCCAAACAGCCCTGTCAAGGGGTTTCCAAACCCTAGCCTCAACAGCGGTATCACAGGAATTTCTTATTCACTTAATCATTACAACTGAGTTCTTTCAGAATTCATGCACATATAGCACAGAAGCACAAATTAAAACACTTACATAATCTTCTAGTTCTTTTTACCAGAGTCCCAAACTTAATTTCTTTTACTTCTCCCATTCACTGTTCTCCCAAATGTCCTGTCATAGAATACCTAGTGCTAATTACATTTTTCCATAAGTGATCATACTCAAAAGCACAACTGAAAATATCTAGAACGATGGATGACAGACGCAAAAATCCATCTTGTTGTTCAAAAAGCAACATGAGATTCAATCAGTGAGATGTCCCAAAGTGATCTGAATCTGTACACAGACTCAACGTCTTATTTATATAGTCTTATCTTTAGTCTATGCCCAATTATCTCATTCTTTTGAAATCCCAATATGTTTTAATTACGTATTTTTTATTTCCCCATAAACTATACTTTTCTCATTTTTAAATCCCATTAGAAATAACTTTCCTCACTTTGGAATCCTTTTAAAACCCATTTTCAGCCATTGGATATCCCCTTATCTTCATGTTTGTCTTTCCGGTATTTAAAAAAAGTCAAGTCAAAAAGTTATGCAGATCTCACTGCACCGTTGTTCTGGAATTATTTGGATATTTTCCCATTCCTTTATTATGGGTGAGATATATTTTTATTATTGCTTACTGTTACACAAATTTTCTCTTAATGTTGCTAAGACCAAAGAGATGATTGTCGATTTCAGGAGAACCCAAGTGGACCACTCACCACTTCACATCAGTGGAACAACTGTGGAGAGAGTCAAAATCTCCAAGATTCTTGGTATGCACATGATGGAGGAGCTCTCCTGGACTCTCAACACCACATGCCTTTTCAAGAACACCCAGCAGCACATCCATTTCGTGCGGAGGCAGAAGAGAGCCAAACTCCTCCTCTCATCCTTACCTCCTCCTACAGAGGGACGATAGAGAGCTTCCTTACCAGCTGTCTCACCGTGTTACACGAACTGCACAGCCTCTGACTGCAAGACCCTACAGCGAATTGTGAAGACATCTGAACAAATCACTGGGGTCTCTCTACACATCCTTCACCAATCGCTGCATCTGCAAAGCCACCAGTATTGCAGACGACCCTTCACCCTTTTCATGGACTATTCACCCTCCTGCTATCTGGCAAAAGGTACAAGAGCATCCGTGCCACCAAAAGCAGAATCAACAACAATATATTTCCTGAATCAGTCAGATTACTCAACACCCTGCTGCCTCCCAATGCTCACCTGGGCTAGCCCAACACCTAAACCAGTAAGACTCAGTACTACTGCACATGTACTTTACATAGCTGCATCAGACACTTTATACTATGGAAATTGTTTTTGCTGCCAGTATTGCTGCTATACTTATGTTGCTACATTACACATTAGCTTACAGTTTACAGTCCATGTTTACAGTTTACAGTCCATTATATGTATATCTATTGTACTGTGTATTTACTGTCATGTGTATTTATTGTTTTGTTCTGTATATTTATTGTTTTGCACTCGTCTCACAATGTTGTGTATTTGCAGTTTATGTAGTCATAACAAACTTAAAAGACAGACAAGGGGAGGCGGGAACCAGCTGACTGTAAATATAAAGTTTATTAATAAACAAAATGAAAATATAACATAAAACACAAACAGACCTCAAACACAAAGTGCACATGTGTATGTGTGTGTCTCTATCTCCCTCTCTCTCTCTCTCACTGGTGCTTCCAGCCTCTATTTTATCTCTCTCTCCTTACTGATTAGCCAAATCAATGCCAGGTGTGCATTCTCACACCCTAGTTTCTCCCTTCTCCTTGTCACAGTAGTCTTGCCTACTGTTCCGTGTTGCACCATGGTCCTGATGAAGAGTCATTTCATTCCAATGTATACAAGCTATATAGAGGAATGACAATGAAAACCCACTTGATTTGACTTGACTTGTTAATCCATCTCTGTACATCCTCATCCTTAGCTCAGACTTGCTGGCACCATCTTGACAGGGTCTCTGGTTTTATGGCTCAGATGGTCCTAAAGTGTGGATTCAGGGCCTCTCATAGAATTCTGCTAACGTTGAATATCTCTCTCTTTCCCCTAATAGGCTCACTGAATGTCAAAGACCTTGACTGCACCCCACTGGGAGGAGGGAAAGTAATTAAATGCACACAGGCATATTGCAAACAGAAACTCTCTCATTCATGATCAGCAAGTCACCACTTAATCTCATGGTTCTTGGTTTCCTCATAGCTATCCACTCATGACCCTATCATTTCCTGGAAATGAGACGAGCTCATATCCTGGAGCACAACCTGCTTTAATCACTGTTTGTCTTTCCCATGTCATTCTACTCATAGAATGTCCTGAGACCCAAAACAAAGTGAGAATTCCAGTACTGTATGCTGACTTTGCAGAAGATTTCAGCAAAGCAAAGGTATCAAAGTTACCACCCCACCAACTGGGACTGTTCCATCAAGCTGCTGGCAGGCACTAGTTCATGCTTTGACTATAGGGAATTTAATGCAGTAATGGTAAAATATCACTACCATTTTCCAATTTACAATCATGGCTGAACACATTTCCCATGTACATGTAATGTTCAGGAAGCTCCTAGAAAATAATCTACTAAGCACTTTATTATGAACACCTGTACACCTATACATTCATGCAATTATCTAATCAGCCATTGTGGCAGCAGTGCAATACATAACATCATTCAGATACAGGCCAGCAGCTTCCAGTAATGTTTATATTTACCATCAGAATGGGGAAAAATTTGATCTTGACCATGGTATGATTGTTGGTGACAGATGGGCTGACAGAAAGGCTACAGTAAAGGAGATAACCACTCTGAACTGTAGTGATCATAAAAGCATCTCAGAATGCATAACACATCAAACCTTGAGGCTACAACAGCAGATGGGCTACAACAGCAAACGACTATGTCAGGTTCTACTTCCGTCAGCCAAGAAAAGACAGTTGAGGCTGCAGTGGGAACAGGCTCACCAAAACTGAACAGTTGAAGACTGGAAAAATTATAGCCTGGTCTGATGATTCTGGATTTCTGCTGAGGCACATGGATGGTAGGATCAGAATTTGGCACCAACATCAATCAGCATCAATCCATGGACCCAACCTGCCTTGTGTCAACAGTCCCGGCTGGTGGAGTTAGGGTAATAGTGTGGGGAAAGTTTTCTTGGCATATTTTGGGCCTGTTAATACAAATCAATTATAGCTTGAAGGCCACACCATATTTGAGTATTTTTGGTGGCCATTTGCATCCCTTTATGGCCACAATCACTTCCAGTACAATAATGCACAAAGCAAAAGTCACCTCAAACTGGTTTCAGGAACATGACATGAGTTTAATGTTCTTCAATGGCCATCCCAGTCACCAGATCTGAATCCAGTAGAACACATTTGGGATGTGGTAGAATGGTGGTTACGGACATAACTGTGGTTCTAAGGAGGGTAGAAGACCACCAGAGATGGTCAGTACATGGTGGAAGGAGTGGTGTCTCATATATTGCATCAAGAATCTCATATGATTCAGTCACACATGACCTTGACTGGTGGTGTGTTGGAAGCTATATCAGTTTCCAGTTTCCAGACCAGTCATGGTCTGTCTCCTAGTCATTCTCACAGTCCAAGGGACCAGAGACTCTGGCAGTCTTCCACCGTTCATAGAACCACAAGTTCACCAATAACCAGCTCTCTATTTCACTGATGATGACCAGAGATGGTCAGTACATGGTCAGACACCACCTAAGCATTGTCTGGTAATACAGCAGGGATAACGAAAGGAATAGGGGCCACATTAAGCCTCTAAAACCTTGTGAATGTGCAAGGTGATGCCCATATGACCACTGCACATTCCTCAGAGAGGGGCATGCCATGCAATGCTACCCAAGAAGTGGCCACTGCCCAAATTGAATGACACCTGATAGATGATCATGCCTTGTCACTATTGTCAAGGCATATCAAGTTATATGCCCCAACAATAGTGTCTACTACCCAGTGAGCAAGCCTTTGCTTTGACAAGGGTGCACCTCTTCAGATGAATAGTTGTTCCGTGGTATGCCATGAGGTGGTCCTTAGCAGGTATTGCTTTAACACATGAACTGGACATAAGGCTGCCTCTAAGGCCTCATCCTCCTCTTCAAACATGTCCAAAGTGTAATCTGATTATCCTCTGGCTGCATTCAGAGCATGCAACTTGCCAACCCCCTGCTTTCTGTTATGGCCACAAGGAAAGCAGTCTTCATAGAAAGACCCCTAATATCTGCTTGCTCAATCGACTCATAGGGTGCTGAACACAAACTGTCTAACACCACCCGCAAAACCTACTGGGTATACACCACCCTTGCTCTTGGCTTAAAACACATTGCTCCCTTAAGAAAAGCCACCACTAGCCTATCTGCACATGCCTCACAGGATTAACTTAACTGCCAAGAGTTCACGATTTCCCACATCGTAGTTTCTCTCGGTGGGGGAAAGCTTCCGTGAGAAGAATGCCACTGGATGGAGCTTTGGCCTTTCTCCGAACCGCTGGGATAGAACGGCTCCTACCCCGGTCTCAGACGCATACACCTACACTACGAACGGTCTGGATGGGTCCGGATGTTTGAGGATGGGTGCGGTAGTGAAGGCTTTCTTGAGTTTATCGAAAGAGGTTTGGGCAGTTGGATCCCATGGCAGACGCTTGGGTTTCCCCTTTAGCAGGGACGTGAGGGGGTTGGCGATGGAACTGATGGCCGGATATAACCTTGGTGCAATGCTTCCTGAATATACTCCTCCATGGTCTTTTGTTCAGTTACTGTTAACGGATAAACCCTCCCGCGTGGTGGTGTAGTGCCTGGCAGCAAGTTGATAGTGCAGTCGTAATCGCAACGAGGGGGTAGTCCACTAGCCTTCTTTTTACTGAATACTTCAATGAGGTTGTTGTAGACACTGGAGTTCAGAACGTTGTCCACATTGTCAGGGCTCTCAATGGATGTGGATGCTAACGTGATCACAGGGACTTGGAGACAGTGACTGATAAAATGAGCTGACCAGTGAGTGATTTCCCTTCGATCCCATGAGATTTGCGGGTTGTGATGTTCAAGCCAAGGAAGACCGAGAAACACTGGATGTCGTGCAGTCACAATGACATGAAAAGTAATTTTTTTCCTTATAAAGAGCACTGGTACAGATGTTAATTGGTTCTGTGCAGTGGGTGATTAAACCATCTCCAATGGGGTCTCCATCAATACCTTGGACATGGCGGGGGTTGCTGAGAAGACGAACGGGGATGTTGTACTGGTGTATGGTTTCTTGGTCGAAAATTCCCCGCCGCTCCAGAGTCGATCAGTGCTTCTAGAATACAGAAAACGCCTGAGTATTCTAATATAACTAGTAATACAAATGCAGACTGAACTGCATACTGGACAATGGGCTCTAAACTCACCCTTGGCTGAGATGGTTTTGGAGTTGGGGTTTCCCCTCGGTTAGAGCGCTGTTTGAGAGGGCATTGTTGCACGAAGTGGTTCTTCTTGCCACAGTAAAAACAACAATGTTCACTGTGCTGTCGTTCTCTCTCCTGCATGCTCATCCGAGTCTGTCCCAGCTGCATCATGGGTTCACCAGGGCTCTCAGACGCTGGTACTTCCGCCTCGCTGTGTATGGAGCGACGGCTCCGTAGTGGACGATCTAGGCGGATAGCCAAGTTAATGAGTGAGTCAAGAGTCAGCTGATCATCGCGACATGCCAGCTCAGTTACGATGTCAGCATTTAATCCCCGGCAAAACATAGTCTTTAGAGCGGGTTCATTCCATCCACTCTTTGCTGCCACAGTGCAAAATTCAAGAGCGTAATCCGCCACACAACGTGATCCTTGTGTCATGGACAATAATTCCTCCCCAGTCTCCTGGTTGGCTGGAGAATGGTCAAATACGGTGCAGAAACGTGATGTCAGCTGATCATATGTGCTGATGCTGTTCCCCTCCTGTTCCAATTTCGCAGTGGCCCAGAGGAGAGCTCTCCTGGTTAAGAGTTCCATGAAATTGATTATTTTCCTATTCTCCGTCATGTCTGGGTAAGTTTAAAAAAAAAACAGGGAGCTTTGGAGTAGAAAACCTTGGCAGCGTGCCGGATCTCCGTCGTATTTTTCTGGCGCCAGAGTGGGAGGTAAGCGTGTGGTTGTTGCTGTGGAAAGCTGCGCTGCTTGGTTTAGCCGAGCTACTGTGTCACACACCGTTGGCGCAGGAATGAAGCGAGGACGTAATTGCAGCGAAGCACGGTGCTGTTTATTTACAAGTGTAGAAAAATGCACAAAACAAAACAAAAACAAGAACACAATCACTAACCTAGGCTCACTGGGCTAGCACTGCTAATGCTAGTGCTAGCGGCTAAAGCTAGGAATGCTACTAAACAGAAACGGGTACACGGCAACGTAGCATGACGCTAAACAAAAACATGAACAGTAACGTAAATCGAGCCCGGAGTCAGAATGACGTACTCTCAACAATTCCGAACGAACCGCGGTATATATACAGTCTTTGCTTGATTCCTCACGAGCTCTCAGCTGTGCGTGCTTTCCCGGCACACCCCCACATGACCCTGTGACCTTTCGTGACGAAGGTGTGACGTCGTTGATGACGGCCGCGCATGCGCAGTAGTCAGAACCCCGTGACAGAACCCCCCCTTCAAAGGCACTCCTCCCGGAGTGCCAAGGGTCCTCCCCTTTCATTGGCGGCCCCTGGGCTGAATGCCCCCTGCGGCACCAGGAAACCGCACGCTGTTCTTGGCGGAGCAGGGAAGCGGAGCAAGGTCTCTAGCCGAACAGGGAGGCAGAGCAAGGACTACAGCCAGCGTGGCTGTGGTGTTGGGAACGTGAGGCATGGCTGTGGTGTCGGGAACGTGGCTGGAAGCCTCTTGAGGGCTCGGGACATGGCTAGGAACATGACTAGGAACTTGACTAGGAACTTGACTGGAGACAAGACTAGAGACAGGACTAAAGACAGGACTAGGGCTCGAAACACAACTAAAAACATGGTGAGGGCCAGAAACGTGGTGTGAGGCATGACGTGAGCTATAGCTAGGACCTGGGGACTCGGCATGGACTGTAGCCAGGGCGTGAATGAGGTTCTCGAATTTGGCTCTCGGAGACTGGAGCTTGGGTCTCGGATACTTGAGCTTGGCTCGTGGGCGCTTGAGCATGGGACTCGGGCGCTTGAGCTTGGAGCTCGGAAACTTGAGCTTGGCTTTCCAAGACTTGAGCGTAGAACCCGGGCACTTGGGCTGGACTTTCGGAAACTTGGCCAGGACCTGAGACTGGGTTTGAACGTGTACATCATAAACCTGAGATTTTGGCTTGGCTGAACCTTCTAGCTCCTGGGTTTTGGCCGTGAGATCAATATGCAATGCCGAGATCTTGGAGTTGCAGCTGGTCACTTCTTCCTTCTCCAGAAGCTCTTTCAGTCGACCCTGTTCGTCCTCCAGTTGACGAATCTGTGTGATCAGAGCTTGTTTCTGGAGTGTCACCTCTCTCAACATACTTTGGGACTCCTGTAGTTGCAACTCTACAGCTAAGGATTTTTCAGTAGCTTGGTCATGACTACTCCTCACCTCAGACAGAGTGCTACTCAAAACCTCCAACTCCACCTGCATCATGCTCATCTCCTTCTTCTGCTTCTCGCTCTCGCTGTGCCTCCATTGGGGCTCCCGCAGCTGATCTGTGCCGTTTCCTTGTCGCGGTTTGGGATCCCCTTTACCCCGAATGATTTCGACTGGAACATGAGGCTGGGCTGTGATTGGAGCTCGAACTCGGAGCTTAGCTTGGTGCGGGACTCTGGGAATCGGGTCTGCAGATTTGGAGATGAGGAGATTCCTCCTACTTGGAAGCGTGGTGCTCACTCTGTCTTTCTCCTGATAACAGAGGTTGGAGGGTGGCTCGGGTTGAGCTTGGTCCACTAGCTCAGGGGGTGTGGCCAGGGCCTTGGCTGTAGCTGGAACCGGAGACTTGGCTAGAACAGGTGTCGCGTCGGGGCGGTGACTGGTGCTTTCGATGCCCCTACCCTTTCTCAGTTCTACCTGCTCATAGTCACGAATCAGTGGTTCGACCGGAGATCTCGTGATTACCTTTCTGCAGTATGCTATCCAAATTATACTGCTGCCCTGGCTCCCCGAAGTCCACAAGAAAGAGGTCCAGGAACTGCCAAATGTCCATTGTCACTTCGGGTATCTCCGTCCATAACTGCTCTGCCTAGGCACACGCGGAACCCTCGAAGCGAGACATGATTAACTGTGTGAACTGACCTTCAGAGGGTTTTGGATCACTCAGACTGGCAAAGTACTGCTGGCATTCCATAAGGAAATAATCCGGGCGGTCCAGGCTGTCAAACGGCCTAGGCAGAAACATCAGAGCTTTCTGGGCGAAGCGCATGGAGTTAAAGGCAGGGAAGGCAGGAGCGCTGGGCTGCTGTCGGCGGTTCTTCCGTCTTCGCGCTACGTCCATGGTAGGCGTTTCGTTCTGTCACGCGCCGTTGGCGCAGGAATGAAGCGAGGACATAATTGCAGCGAAGCACGGTGATGTTTATTTAAGTGTAGAAAAATGCACAAAACAAAACAAAAACAAGAACACAATCACTAATCTAGGCTCACTGGGCTAGCACTGCTAATGCTAGTGCTAGCAGCCAAAGCTAGGAATGCTACTAAATAGAAATGGGTACACGGCAACGTAGCAT
This sequence comes from Ameiurus melas, assembly GCA_012411365.1. NCBI lineage: Eukaryota > Metazoa > Chordata > Actinopteri > Siluriformes > Ictaluridae > Ameiurus > Ameiurus melas. Next base: position 31,034,618 of record CM022762.1, read on the forward strand.
GACCCTAAACAGAAACATGAACAGTAACGTAAATCGAGCTCGGAGTCAGAATGATATATAGTCTTTGCTTGATTCCTCACAAGCTCTCAGCTGTGTGTGCTTTCCCGGCACACCCCCACATGACCCTGTGACCTTTTGTGATGAAGGTGTGACGTTGTTGATGACGGCCACGCATGCGCAGTTGCGGCCAACGCACGTCACAGTCCCAGCCGAACCGTGACACTCAGTCAGGCCTGCGAGACGGTGATCATGGTCACTAATCATTCGGCCATGTCCCTCGATGGCCAACGGGGATCTCCCGCTGCTTCCATTGTATGGCGAAGTATTCTGTCACAGACCTTGAATGGTGTAAAGCGTGGAATCGGGAAGTTTCAAGAAACGTTAAATTATTACGTTAAATCGTTAAACAGGCAAGGGTCAATTGATCGGACGAACAGGGCAAACGGGATTAGGCAGAGAGCGTAGTCGAAACCAGAAACAATGGTCGAGGAAAACTAGAAGGCAAATTAAACTAGATAGGTTTGGTAATGCAGAGAAACGAGTTGACTGAACGTATACTTCGCAGTGACTGACAACCATAAGTAGTAGCAGTGATGGTGTGTGTGTGTGTGTGTGTGTGTGTGTGTGTGATTAGTGACAGGTGTCTCTGATCAGAACTCCGGGGATGGTGAGTGCATGTGTGCATGAGAGGTGAGTGTTGCATTTTGGGAGTTTGAGTTCTGATCTGGCTGAGCTGTGACATCTGGCAGAAGAGACATTTCATCCATCACAAAAACACTTCACACAGTCACAATAAATAAAAATTTTATTTTTGTGTTGGCATCATTTATTGATTATTACACCACGGCATAGTTACATTATGGATTCGCAACAGCTCTGATAGTAGTGCAGCTGCAAATCCATTCATCCATCTATCTTCAAATACTTACTCCTTTTCATGGTCGCGGGGGAACCTGGAGCCTATCCCATTCATACACTATGGACACCGGAGGAAACCCCTGCAGCACGGGAGAACATGCAAACGCACACACAGAGCCGTGGGAATCGAACCCTGACGGTGTGAGGCGAACGTGCTAACCACTAAGTCACCGTGCGCCCCAGCTGCAAATCAATGTATCCTCAAAAGGGTACAATATCTGCACCCCCAGTGAGTTTTAACTTTAGTTACATTTGAGACCAGTATCAAGTATCAAGATTTTCAGTCTCAGTAAAGTATGGTATTGGCAAGCTAAGAGGTGGTCTTTAGTGAGATCCATTTCAGTTCAGCATCCTGTATTGGCTCATAGGGAAAAGTGCTAATGGACGTCAGTACTAGACTTGTGAGACAGTATCACCTGACCACCCTTTGGAGTGGTGTAGACTTCAGTCACACAGAGAAAGGAACAAAGGTGGCATGGCCAGAAATAAGTAATGAGTGCAGTCTACACATTATGTCATGGTAAAAATGAAAAAAAAAAAATACTAGAAAAAATGCATGCAAAACTAAAGTCAGGACTGTAAATAAATCTAATTAGTTATTAGCAGTAGCTAAGCTAATTACAAAATTGAATATATATATATATATATATATATATATATATATATATATATATATATATATATATATATATATATATCCATCCATTCAACCGCTTATTCCTGCTTCAGGGGAACGCGGGGAACCTGGAGCCTATCCCAGGAAGCATCGGGCACAAGGCGGGGTACACCCTGGACAGGGTGCCAGTCCATCGCAGGGCACAATCACATACACACTCACACACCCATTCATACACTATGGACAATTTACCAACCTTCCAATCAACCTACCATGCATGTCTTTGGACTGGGGGAGGAAACCGGAGTACCCGGAGGAAATCCCCGCAGCACGGGGAGAACATGCAAACTCCGCACACACATGGCCCCGGTGGGAATCGAACCCCGGACCCTGGAGGTGTGAGGCGAACATGCTATAAAATATATATATATATATATATATATATATATAACAGCAGCGAAGATACATGAAATTAATTGAAATCTTGAGTATTGAAGTAGCCCTGTAAAGAAGTTTTTTCACTTTCTTAATTTAAGCCCTGCTCCAAAGTCTGACAACATACAGTAGGCGATTAAGGTTTGCATAAGACTACAAAATAGGCTGAAATCAAACACATATTGTGAAATACAACACAATTCATTTTTGTCTATTTTAAAGTTGCAGAAACCACATTTTCCAACAGACACAAGTTTATGAGTCCCTAGTGAGACACCATCCACAGTGTTGCAGTGTGCTACAAGGGCTGCCACATACCAATGTAGATGGAGACTTTCTGCTGTCTAGCAGTCCCAAGTCTAACCAGAGGTGTTCACCATTCATGCCATGTTAAAGGGTCATGAAACCTCCAACTTTCAGCTCAAGTCTACCTCTCAATGTTTTTGAAAAAATGCAGTTTAAATGAGCATGGATTCCTGTGCAAAGAAGGGAGGGGGAGTGGTCATGGCAGGGAAAGGCAGGAGAGGAAGAGGGGGCGAGCCTTCAGAACGCTCAAAAAGGTTGTATAGTGACAAAGTTTGTAGATATGTCAGAGGACTGTTATTCCTTCAATATAAATCATATTAAATTGAAAAGTGAAGAAGTGAACGGGTGCAAAGTTAAATCAAAAATGACAAGAGACACAGGGAATCAGCAATCACTTCGGAAAGAGCAGTTTTATGTAGTTATCTTATGGAAAAGACAACTGCTAACAGAAAAAAAAGAACATTTAGTGAGAATAACCAGAATATTAAATATAAGAGAAATAGTATAAGAGTGGCCATATATGAATTAGAATGGAGCACTAGGGATAAACTGGAAGGTAGAAATATTGGGGTATTTACTGGATGAGTTTTGTCACCAGAATCTGCATGATGTTAGACTAACTATTGACCATCTGGTCGCACCTTATTTAAGAACAGATTGAACATTGTATTTTTGCATTCGTGGCATGAATAGCATAGTTTAGCACTTAGCTAAGTGTTGCTAGCAAGGTGTAACATGTTTCTAGCATGTTGCTAGCATAGTTACCACTTGCTGGCATACTTTAATATGTTGATAGGAGTGCATCACAATGTAAAACATGTCACTTCTTAGTGCCAGACTATAACTGAATATTGGCATGTCGATGTCATCAGGCCGAGACTTTTATCAAACATGTGAAGTTTGGGGCAGATTGGATATTGTATGTATGAGTTTCACGGTGAAACATCTAAATTTGTTAGACCTCCATGCCCATGCCGTTCAACAAAAAACTCAAAAGATTCGCAATGTAACATCGCTAAGGCCTTTAGATTAGACTGACAAATGTGATGTTGATCTGAAGAAATCTCTAGGAGGAGTTCGTTAAAGTATGAGGCCTGGAAATGGCAAAACCAAACGAAAATTAAAGAGAAAAAATGGCTGACTTCCTGTTGAGTTTAGGGTTCAAGAGATTCAAGAGTACTTCCTGTTGAGTTTAGGGTTCAAGAGTAAGTATCGGCACGTTACACATGTGTACCGAATTTTCTACATGTAGATGAAACGTAGCACGAGGTGCACATCGTTGAAATATTGCAGGTGGCGATATTGAGCCATTTTGCCATGTTTAATTCTGGAACCCCTATCAGATCAAAATTTTCACAGTTCTGACGTGTTTGCAAACTTTCGCAAGATTTTGGGTATATTTAGGCCCTCAATAATGTGATTCTTTTGAGAAAAGATGAGGAAGAAGAAACGAAGTAGATCCAATATGGCCTCGCAACAGCGGTGCTTGGGCCCTATTTAGACCAAAACAATTGTTTGCAGCAAAAATAGCAATACCCATTGTGCCCTGAACTATTAAAGGGCTGGTCTCAGCAGGAGTATTCACTGAAACATCTAGCTACTACAATACTCCCGTATTACCTGTTGCTAAAACAAATAGCTCAAAATGACATCTAGTGCATGATTTATGAGTAGTCAATGATGTAGTAGAAGATGAGCCTGCAGAAGTTTCCAATCCACACACGTTGTTGATCAATGTCTCTCCTGATGACAAATAATTTATTTTAATTGATATTTATTCTGCATTCTTTAGCATTCCTTTGGCTGAAGAAAGTTTATACCTATGTAGCGAGGTGGAAAATAGTTATTTAAACTGATTCATTCATAGAATAAGTTATTAAATAGAGTTACATAGTTAAAAGATATTATGTGTGATGCTATACTACCTGTGTATTTGGGAGTGGATGTAAAAAGGGGTCAGTTTGAGCAGGAGGTCGAAGAAAAAAAAACTAACGTGTGAGAGAAGAGCATGAGTGTGTGAAAGGAGTGTGAATTTGCTAGCTGCGGGTTCTATTGTTTCTTTCAATAATATCACTGTGAGTTAAGCAGTCGACCAGAGCACTATATGTAACTGTAATGGTGTGATAAGCTATCTGTGGAGAGTATAACCTCGGAGAAACGTTATATTACCGCGGAAAGAATATAATAGCTAAGAGCTAGATGTTAAGACTTGGATACTAGTGCACACGTGGACTTTGCTAAGAATTAGTGAACAGCCGACTGGAGGAACAGAGACTGTGTTTGTCACGGAGAAAGGAGCTTCGCATATGACAACCTGTGTGTGAATCTTCTCTTCTTCTTCACTCAAAAGAAAAATAATTAGAGAGAAAAAACTAGCACCCTGGTATAATGATCAAACGTGAACCTTAAAACAGACATCTTGACAATTAGAACGTAAATGGTGTCAAACCAAACTGGTGATATTTCAAACAGCCTGGAAGGAAGCCTACTGAAATATAGGAAATCTCTTGGCGATGTTAGAAAAATATATTTCTCCACCTCAATAGGAGATAACAAAAACAATTCTGGATTCCTTTTCAACAAAATTAGCAAAATTAACTAGGAATAAAACCACTACAGAGAGAAACACTCAATCATTACATAGCAGTGAAGATTTCATGAAATTTTTCATTGATAAGGTTGAAAATATTAGACGTGAAATACAGGCCATTAAATTAAAAACCGGATAGTACTGTAACAAACCCATCACATGACAATGTAGCAATATCAGATCAATGTTTAGAGTGTTTTGCTCTGCTTAGAGAGACCGAACTAGCTACATTAATCTCTTCAGCCAATTCATCAACTTCCATACTAGATCCCGTACCTACATATTTCTTTAAACAGATTTGTCCAGGAGTAATTGAACCACTTTTAAATATAATCAATTCTTCCCTTAGCACTGGCTATGTACCTAAATCTCTTAAATTAGCAGTTATTAAACCCTTGATTAAAAAACCTGACCTTGACACATCTCAACTGTCCAGCTATAGACCAATATCTAATCTCCCCTTCATCTCTAAGATTTTAGAAAAGGTTGTAGCAAAGCAGTTATGCTTGTACTTAGATAGGAATAACATTCATGAAATGTACCAGTCAGGATTTAGACCTCATCATAGCACAGAGACAGCGTTAGTTAAAGTAATAAATTACATTTTTTTTTTTACGTTTAATTATATTAAAAATATTTTTGCTGAACACTCCTACTGATCATTTCTGCTAACCATTTCTAATAACCATTTCTGCTAAACATTTCTGCTGAACATTTCTGCTGAACACATTTCCTGAACAAAATTCTACATCATCAAAGTTTGGAGCATATACATTAACCAACAATACCTGTCTTTGCATTAGAGTACCAGTAACTATAATATACTGTTCGCATCAGCAATAACATTTGTGGACGAAAACTGTAACCTTTTGTCAATTAAAATAGCGACCCCTCTTGCTTTCGAAAATAAAATTTGAGTGAAAGACTTGACTCACCCAAGGGCAGTGTAACCTTTGATGATCTTTAATACGTAGGTGCGTCTCCTGTAGAAATACTAAATTGGAGTTTAAACGTTTCAAATGTGTAAAAATCTTAGATCTCTTAACAGGATTACCCATACCTCTGACATTCCGAATAATAAATCTTAAAGGCATGCCTGTCCCAGCTATGCTGGGATCCATGTTATTACTAACCATTTAAGTAAAGTAAACCATAGGAATATAAATAGCCAATTTATATAAATTATATAAATCCCCCCCCCCACCATCCCCCACAACCCGCCACACACCCAAAGTCTCCATAAAACAAAGGAGACAGCAGTGTTTCTCACCTAGAGTTGTCCACAAAGTGGACAAAGAGTAAGCTAAACCTAAACAAAAAAGAAAAATTTCCAGTAAGAGAATATCCCCTACTGATCTAATAAAAAGTCTGCGCACTTTAACAAATATATGTCTTTACCTTTTAAAGACTTATAATAATCTTACACAGTGTAGCAAATAATAAATAAATAAATAAATAAATAAATAATGGATACATTAATAACAATAAATAAATAAATAAACTCTAACCCAGTCAAAACGTCAAAACAGAGAATATTAATACAGAAGTGAATTTAAGAGGAATGAGTCCACAAATTCTAGAAGTACTGCACAATATCCTCAATAAGAATTCGAATTCTATAGAGCTGGAAGGCCAAGTGCAAATAAGAATAAAGAATATTACCAAAAAAATAATTAATAAATAAAATAAATAAATAAATGAATGAATAAATAAAGAACGCTACACTATGTAGGTGATGCAGTTCATCCCGGTATTAAACGTTTAACATAGTCTCCCGCTTCCTCCACTGAAATAAATTCCTTCTGGACACCGTTGTATGTAATACGAAGCCGAGCTGGGTGAAGTATTCCATAGCGAGTGCCCTCAATATCATGAAGTTGACGCTGAACCTCGTTAAACGTGGCCCGGGCCCGGGCTATCTTGACTGTGTAGTCAGGGAAAACGGAGATGGTCACATCCCTCACTTTAATCCGCTGGAGCTCTCTCGCATGGTGTAAAATATCAACTCAGTCACTGTGATAATGGAATCTGCACACAATAGCTCGTGGTCGTTCACCAGGCTTCGGCTTCGGCTGAAGGGTCCGGTGGGACCGATCCAGAACCGGCTCCTTCTCCAGATAAAAAACGCCTCTTTTATAAATGACCTTCTACTGACCTCTGATCAGGGTTGTGTCTCGCTGCTTGTGTTACTCGACCTTAGTGCAGCTTTTGATACTATAGATCACACTATTCTCCTTGATAGACTAGAAAATGTTGTTGGCATTAAGGGAACAGTCCTCTCCTGGCTCAGGTCTTATCTGACCGATCGTTATCAGGTCGTAGATGTAAATGGTGATTTCTCCATGCGTACTGAGGTTACTTTTGGAGTTCCACAGGGTTCTGTTTTAGGCCCACTGCTTTTTACTTTATATATGCTACCCCTAGCACAAATTATTCATAAACATGGAATTAGCTTCCCCTGTTATGCTGATGATACACAGCTGTATGTGTCAGCGACGCCAGAGGACAGACAGAAGCTTAGTAAAGTTGAGGATTGTGTAAAGGACATTAGACGTTGGATGTTAACTAACTTCCTTTTACTTAATTCTGATAAAACAGAAATACTTTTATTAGGCCCACGTGTAGCTAGAAGTAATCATTCTGATCACATGGTTACTCTGGATGGACTTTCTACAGCAGTTAAAGACCTTGGAGTGATTACTGACTCCAGCCAATCATTTGATGCTCATGTAAATAATATTAATAGGATAGCTTTCTTTCATCTTAGAAATATTTCTAAGATAAGAAACATATTGTCACTACATTATGCAGAAATACTGGTTCATGCATTCGTCACCTCTAGATTAGATTACTGTAATGCCTTACTGTCTGGATGTTCCAGTAGGAATTTAAATAAACTCCAGTTAGTCCAGAATGCAGCTGCTAGAGTCCTAACTAGAACTAGAAGATACGACCACATCACCCCGATCTTATCCACACTGCATTGGCTCCCAGTAAAATCTTGCATTAACTATAAAATAATTTTTAACCTATAAAGTACTAAACGAACTAAACAATATCTAAGCGACCTTTTAGTTTTATATGATCCGCCACGCCTACTTAGATCAAAAGATGCAGGCTATTTGACTGTACCTCGAATAGTGAAGGCTACAGCAGGGGGAAGAGCCTTCACTTATAGAGCCCCACAGATATGGAACAGTCTTCCTATTAGTGTTCGGGACTCAGACACAGTCTCAGTGTTTAGGGCTAGGCTTAAAATGTATTTGTTTACTCAAGCCTACTAGATTCTATTTTACTACTTCGCAGTCATAATAATCTTTTTTCTCCCTCTCTCCTTTTGCTGAGCCCCACACGAATTTTATGGAGATACTAGAGATCCAGATCCTTTCTGACTCTGGATGGAGCTCAAATCTTCTCTAATTCCAGACTGCTGGGACTACGGCTGCTCCTAAGGCCATACAGAGTTCATATAAATCCATAATGAACTTTTTCACACTGTCTGTTGTTACCCAGATGAGGATGGGTTTCCTTCTGAGTCGAGTTCCTCTCAAGGTTTCTTCCTCTTAAACACCTTAGGGAGTTTTTCCTTGCCACCGTCGTCAGTGTCTTGTTCAGTTGGGATAAATTCACACCTTTAATATCTGTATACCATGTTGATATTTCTGTAAAGCTGCTTTGAGACAATGTCTATTGTAAAAAGGGCTATACAAATAAAATTGAATTGAATTGAATTGAATTCTTATCTTGGAACGACCCTGTGTCAGTGTGACCCCATTCGTGCTTAAGGTACCATTTTTTGTTCTTGCCCTCGTGGTGAAGCAGCCATTTTGTTTGAGGCTTCTATGTACACAAGCTACATTCAGGCCTGCAATGGGGAACTTGGTATTGGTATTTTGTTTGTTTATGGCATAATGCCGGCTTTTGTTGCTTAATCTGGGGTTGATAGCCTGTCTTTTGAGTGTTGTGCAGACATTTTCTGATGTTTAAAACTTCTTAAGGGATTCGGGAAACTGTATATAATGTAAAGTTGAATGTTTGATGACTGAACTTTTATGTTAAATACTTTGTCTATATCAGTAAAACAGGTTAAAGATTTAATCATTGGTTTAATTACGAGCGAGTGGTTAGTATTTCTGGTTATAAATAGAAAAGATCTCAGGAGATCTCAGGGGAACAAATAAAGGTATTACGCCAAAGGGGCGCTACATAAATTGGAGGCACCGCTGGATATATATATCAGCCCAGGGGGGGCGAAGGCGTAGCACAAACACACGGGAGGCAGGTTGTAGTGCGAGAAGTGAGGGAAAACCCAGGATTTATTTGTCCTTAAATCCGTAGTGGTGAGTGTGTGTGTGTGTGTGTGTTTGGGCGTGCTGCGGGTGTGGGGTGGAATGAGGGAAACCCGGGCGGGGGCGGGCTGGTGCGAGCGGCGTCCTCCGGGCGTGTCGGAATTCCCGGAAGAGCTGGGAAGGAGCGGTTTCCCTGTGCCGGTCTCGGCCTCACCACTGTCCTCGTCTGTCGTCGCTGTCCTCGTCCGGGGCGGAGCCCTCTGTGAGCGGAGAGAGGGAGGGAGAGAGAGAAGAGAGAGAGAAGAGAGAGCGCCCGAACGGTTAGGTAAGCCCGTGTTTGCGCGCGATTCAGTGGCAATTACCTCGGACATTAGCTGCCTACATAGCCGAGTTGATCCTCATTGTTCGTGGGCGGAAGGGTGTCCTTTATCCCCTCCTTCTGGAGCTGGATTGGTGAACCTCCTGCTCCCGGTTCGCCAATCCGGCCCGGGCGGCGGGTGTTGCTCCACCCTGCAGTGACGGCCCTTCCGTTTGGCGTGAGGCTGCCCGCCTCGCTGCCGGGCGGCAGTCGGGAAGGAGCGAACCTTCTAGTTTGCGGGCGGGGTGTTGGTCCGCGCGACAGTACCCCCCTCAGCCCGAGCCTACTGCTGCTGGGAGGTGGGCCCAGAGCGTGTCTCGTCGTGAGCCCATCTGCATTCCCATGCAGGGCCCCCCACGGGTGCTGGACCTGGAAGGAGAAATCCTGCAGGGCGAGAAACCACCGCGTGACCCGGCGTTCGTGTCCTTGGCCTTGGCCATCCATTGCAGGGGCGCGTGGTCTGTGACCAGGACAAAGTGTCGGCCTGCCAGGTAATACCTCAACTCTTCAATGGCCCACTTGATCGCCAAGGCTTCCCGCTTTACCGCGCGTACCTTCTTTCCGGGGGCGGGTGCGGTTTCCCGCTGATGTAGAGGACCGGGTGTCTTCTCCGTCGAAGGTTTGGGAGAGGACCGCGCCCAACCCTGTTTCAGATGCGTCGGTGTGTACCGTGAAGGGGAGCGAAAAATCCGGGTTCCGCAACACCGGGGGCACTGGTGAGGGCCCGTTTCAGGGCCTGGCCGCGGGCCTCTCCGCCTCGGTTGACCACTTCACCCGGTCCGGCTGGCCCTTTTTGGTGAGATCTGAAAAAGAGGGCAGCTATCGCCGGAAGTTGGGCACGAATCTCCAATAGTACCCCGCCAACCCCAAGAAGGCATGTACCTGTTTCTTCGCGAGGGCGTGAGGCGGGTAGTCCTTACGGCTTCGATCTTCCTCGTCTGCGGCTTCAGCAACCCCCCCCAATGCGGTACCCCAGGTACTGTGCCTCGGTTAATCCCAGGTGGCATTTCTTGGGGTTGGCTGTCAGTCCAGCTTTCGCGAGCCCCCTCAGGACCTCCCCCAGATGGAACAGGTGGTCTGACCAGGTGGAGGAGTGACGACGACATCGTCCAAGTAGGCGGCGCGGCTGCGGTGTGGTCGTGGGACGATGTCCATCAGCCCGTTGAAGGTGGCTGGTGCCCCGTGTAGGCCAAAGGGGAGGACCCGGGACTGCCAGTGGCCGGTGGAGGTACTAAAGGCCGTCGTCGGCCTAGCGCGGCGGGCTAGGGCAATCTGCCAATACCCCTTTGTTGAGGTCCAGGGTATATAGGGGGGCCTCCCCAGTCGCTCCACCAGGTCGTCCACTGGGGAGGGGGTAGCTATCGAAGTCCGATACCTGGTTCAGTCTCCGGAAGTCGTTACACAGGCGCATGCTCGCGGGTTTCGGTACAACGACGATGGGACTGGACCAGGGGCTGGGATGACTCGACTCGCGATCCCATCCCTTAGCATTCGCTCCACCTCCTCCTCGATGGCCTTCCGCCCGGGCCTCAGGGACCCGGTAGGGTCTCTGTCTAACTACCACGCCGGGGGTGTCTTGATCGTGTGGTGAACCACCTGGGTCATCCCCGGGAGGAGGAGAAACGCGCTGTGGAATTGGTCCACCAACTCGTTTGAGTTCCTGTCTCTGCGCTGGGGTGAGGTCTTCCCCAAAGTCGACCAAGGCACGCTTGTCAGGATCTGTGTCCCGCGCCCGCGCGACGAAACCCTCGGGACTGGTTCCACCCATCTCTTCAGCAGGTTGATGTGGTATAACTTCCCGTCCGTACGCTTACGGGTTTGTTGCAGGCGGTAGTTGACGGCCCCCCGTCGCTCAAGGATCGTACACGGGCCCTGCCACCGGGCCAGGAACTTGCAGGCGCTGCTAGGCACTAGAAGCAGGACCTGATCGCCTGGATGGAACTCCGGGGGCTGTGCCGGGCGGTTATACACCCGCTGCTGTTCTTCCTGCGCGGGCGCGGCATATGTTCCTGCACTATTGGTGCCACGCGGTCAATTCTATCTTGCATCTCCTGCACGTAATCAATGATCGAGCGGTACGGGGACGGCTGTTCCTCCCAGGCTTGCGCGGACGTCCAGCAGTCCTCTTGGTCGCCGCCCAAACAGGAGCTCAAACGGGGTGAAGCCTGTGGACGCCTGGGGGCACTCCCGGACGGCGAAGAGTACATAGGGGAGGAGGAGGTCCCAGTTCCTCCCTCGTCGTCTACCACCCGCCGTAGCATCCGTTTGAGCGTCTGATTGAAGCGCTCCACGAGTCCGTCCGGTCTGCGGGTGGTAGACAGACGTCTTCAGATGTTTCACCTGCAACAACCGACAGAGATCCGTCATTAATTTTGACACGAAGGGCGTACCTTGGTCGGTCAGGATGTCCTTGGGAATGCCCACCCGGCTGAAAAGGGGCATTAGCCCTCCCTGGCGTTTGGGGAAGTGGCCTGTGTGTGCGGCACCGCCTCCGGTACCGGGTGGCATAGTCCACAACAACGAGGATGTACTGGCCCCGCTTGACTTGGGAAGGGGGCCTACCAGGTCCATACCAATCCGCTCGAATGGGACGCCTATGATGGGTAGCGGAATGAGAGGTGCTGGCGGGGCTTCCGGGCGCGCGCGCTGGCACTGAGGGCATTGCTGGCAGAACCCCCGGACCTCGGCATCCATCCCGGGCCATACGAACCGGTCTCTCAGTTTCTCCAGCGTGTTGCGTGCCCCTAGGTGACCGCCGAGGGGTGGGCATGGGCCAGATGCATTACCAGGTTAGTCCTCGTCCGTGGTACCACCAGGAGGTCCGTCGGTTCTTTGCGACAGACTCGTTGGTAGAGAAGGCCCCCTTTTCACGAGGAAGTACGAGGTGGGGAGCCTCAGGTCGGGGTTGCTGGGTGACCCCCTCTATCACGCGGCTGCCGCTCAACACTGTTTTTCAGGCGGTCGTCCTCCTTCTGCTCCCGGCCGAACTTCCCTTCCCGGTTCACCTGTTGGAACACAGAGGACACTGGATTAGTCAATCGGGAGGACTCACCTTCGGTTTCGGCGTCTCGGGCGTCGGGGGCAGGCAGACTGCCCGGCGTTCGGTCCTTGTCGGTCGCTGCGACGGCGTCCCCCCTCGCCGCCGGCCCGCTTGGGAAGCCCCGGCCAGTCTCTCCCCAGGAGCAGTGGCACCGGAAGAGTGGGGATAACGCGCACATGGCAGGGGCCAGGTCCGCTGCTACTCGGATCCGCACTCGGCTGCCGGGATCTCCCGGGTCTCCCCATGGATGCAGGTAACGGCGAGGACTCCCTCCGTTGTAGTGCCTTGGGGAGGACTGTCGGTCGGGCGAGCGTCACTGTGCTCCCGGTGTCCAGTAGGGCGGTGACGGGTCTTCCTTCTACCCACACCCTCTGGGGTGGGCCCTCGGGAGGCTGTTGGAGGTGGAGCGCGCACCAGCTAGCCATGGTTTCTGGATCGGGCCACGGGGCTCTATCTCCGGTTCCGTGGGCGATGGGCTCGGCGGCGGGGGTCATCCGGCTTGGTGACCTCCGGCGGGTCCTCCATGGTCCAGGGGCCCGTTGACGGTCAGGCCGGGGCCCTGAGGTCCCGAGGGGTTGGGCAGAGGGCTGATGGTCCCCCTGGTCATAGTACGCTCCAGTGCCGACATGAGCGCCTGGGGTGATTCTGGCGCCTGTGCCCCTATGTCCTGTCGTTCTGGGCGGGTAGCGCCCTCAGGAACCGGTCCATCGACACCTTCTCTACCACCTCCGTGGCTGTATACTGGTCCGGTCGGAGCCACCGCTTAGTGAGTCGGATCAGAGCGTGTAGTTGCCCACGGGGGCGCCCGGCTGGTAGACCCAGTTGTGGAACTCTACTGCCGCCTGGCCCGTGGTGCGGCCACACCACGCCAGGACCCCCTCTTTCATCGTTGGGTAATCGGCGGCGTCTTCTGGTTCGGAGAATGTAATAGGCGGTGCGTGCCTCCCCGTGAGTAACCCGGCCAATGGCCCTGGGCCAGTCATCCCGATCCCACCCCTCTCGACGGGCAATATTTTCGAAGGTTTCGAAATAAGCTACGAGGTCCTCGTCGGGGGAGAGGGGTGGTAATAGGGGGCGGAGCTCGAATCTGGGGTCCGGGAGGGGTGTCGGCGGGCGGCAGGGGTCTTAGTAGGTCCACCAGCGTTTGGGGGGCCACCTGGAGGCTTTCGGCAAGTTGCTGCGAACGGTCTGTTGCTGGATGCTGGCCTCCAGCAGGTGTTTTAACGTTTGCCTCCATGAGTTGTGTGGTTTTTTTTTTTTTTTTTTTTTTTTTTTTAGGGGTGGGCCTGTGCTACTGCCTGCATCCTCCACCAGTGTAGCGGGATCAGCCCAGGGGGCGAAGGCGTAGCACAAACACACGGGAGGCAGGTTGTAGTGCGAGAAGTGAGGGAAAACCCAGGATTTATTTGTCCTTAAATCCGTAGTGGTGAGTGTGTGTGTGTGTGTTTGGGTGCGGCGTGCGCTGTGGGGTGGAATGAGGGAAACCCGGCGGGGCGGGGCTGGCGAGCGGCGTCCTCCGGGGCGTCGGAATTCCCGGAAGAGCTGGGAAGGAGCGGTTTCCTGTGCCGGTTTCTCGGCCTCACCACTGTCCTCGCGTCGTCGCCGCCGTCCTCGTCCGGGCGGAGCCCTCTGTGAGCGGAGAGAGGGAGGGAGAGAGAGAGCGAGAGAGAGAGAAAGAGAGAGCGCAACGCGGTTAGGTAAGCCCGCGTTTGCGCGGATTCAGTGGCAATTACCTCGGACATTAGCTGCCTACATAGCCGAGTTGATCCTCATTGTTCGTGGGCGGAAGGGTGTCCTTTTATCCCCTCCTTCTGGCGCTGGATTGGTGAACCTCCTGCTTCCGGTTCGCCAACCCGCCGGCCGGGCGCGCGGGGTTGGCTCCACCCTGCAGTGACGGCCCTTCCGGTTGGCGTTGGGACCGGCGCGAGGCTGCCCGCCGCGGCCGGGCGGTAGCGGGGGAAGGAGCGAACCTCCTAGTTTGCGCGGCGGGTGTTGGTCCGCCGCGACAATATATAAAATAATTTTTTTTAAAGTTCCCAACCACAATTCCGTATTAGTAATAGGAAAAAGTAGATTACCATGGAACTTCAGTCAGTGAAATTAGAGCTGGTGAAAGAGCTTAGAGAGTGGTGTCAAGGGGAGTCTCTTGATCAAACCCACACATTCCTAGCAGTTGTCCCCAAAGAGTTTGAAGTTGCTCAGATAGAAGAAACTCTGGAAACTATCAAGGTTTTGGGAAGAGTGCGAATTAGAGGAAGAAAGTTTAATACAACACTTGACTGACTAACAGTACTGTGTGAATGTAAAGAGAAGATTGATCCAACCAAGGTCCCGTATGAAGTAATGCACACCCATACCGATGAGGCTCGGCCTATCGTCATGGCAACTGAAGCTCCAGCTTTTGATGAAGACTCTATTGAAAGTCCTTCTTGAAGCATCAACATCTAGTGGCTCTGCTGAGTCCATCATTCGGGCTGTTGGTGACCTGTTGTCCAGCCTTCAGGAGAGAACAGTAGTTATCATCGCCTGAGAATGTTCTCTGGCACCTTACCAGCTCCTGCAGGAGAAGAAGTGTTGGAGCATTGGATCGAACAGGCTCGCTTGATGGTGGAAGTGAGTGACTGCTCTGCCAAAGAAAAGCAACAGAGGATTATGGAAAGCCTTAGAGGGCCAGCTCTAGCTGTAGTAAAAGCTGTGTGGACAGCTGATGCCGACGTTTTACCTCATAAATGCTTGGATGCTATTGAGAGTGCATTCGGAACAGCCAAATCAGGTGAAGACCTCTACTTTGATTTTAGGCTATTGCAGCAAGGCCAAGATGAGAAACTGTCAGATTTCCTGAGGTGATTTAGAGCAGTCTCTGACAAACCTGTTTACTAAAGGGGGTGTTCCTGCCAGTCGTGTGGATACAGCCAGAGTAGAGAAGCTACTTCGGGGTTCCATACATTCAGGTCTGATGCTAGTTCAGCTAAAACTAAGGGAAAGAAAGCAGAATCCCCCAACTTTTTTAGAGGAGTTAAGCTAGAGTCAAGGTTAATCTGTCTGCACATACAGTATCTCACAAAAGTGAGTACACCCCTCACATTTTTGTAAATATTTGATTATATATTTCCATGTGACAACACTGAAGAAATACACTGTACTGACTGTACAGCTTGTGTAACAGTGTAAATTTGATGTCATTTCAAAGTAACCAACACACAGCCATTAATGTCTAAACTGCTGCAAACAAAAGTGAGTACACCCCTAAGTGAAAATGTCCAAATTGGGCCCAATTAGCCATTTCCCCTCCCCGGTGTCAAGTGACTTGTTAGTGTTACAAGGTCTGAATGGGGAGCAGGTGTGATAAATTTGGTGTCCTTGCTCTCACACTTCCTCATACTGGTCACTGGAAGTTCAACATGGCACCTCATGGCAAAGAACTCTCTGAGGATCTGAAAAAAGAATTGTTGCTCTACATAAAGATGACCTAGGCTATAAGAAGATTGCCAAGACCATGACACTGAGCTGCAGCACTGTGGCCAAGACCATACAGTGGTTTAACAGGACACGTTTCACTTAGAGCAGGCCTTGCAATGGTCAACCAAAAAAGTCAAGTGCACGTGCTCAGCGTCATATCCAGAGTGCTGCCATCATTGATGCAGAGGTTGAAGGGGTAGAGGGGTAGAGAAAATAAGGGTGGCCACACAAAATATTGACACTTTGGGCCCAATTTGGACATTTTCATTTAGGGGTGTACTCACTTTTGTTGCCAGTGGTTTAGACATTAATGGCTGTGTGGTGAGTTATTTTGAGGGGACGGCAAATTTACACTGTTACACAAGCTGTACACTCACTACTTTACATTGTAGCAAAGTGTCATTTCTTCAGTGTTGTCACATGAAAAGATATAATCAAATATTTACAAACATGTGAGGGGTGTACTCACTTTTGTGAGATACTGTATACTCACAGAATGTCTAAGAAGCACCAAAAAACATAAACAAACTTAGAATTAGAGAAGAAATACGTGTAACATTAAGCAATAATAAAAATATATCTCACCCATAATGAAGAGGTGATGAAAATATTAAAATTTTTCAGGACAACGGGCTGAAAATGTGTTTTAAGGGGATTTCAGAATGAGAAAAGCTAGTTGTAATGGTATAAAATCCAAATATGTAGTTTTTAAGGGATATCAGAAAAGTATGTTAATAAAGCATATTGGGATTCCAAAAGAATGAGATTATTGGGGGTAACCTAAAGATAAGTCTGTATAAATAGGGCATTGAATCTGTGCTTGGATTCAGATCACTTTTGGGATGTCTCACGAGGTGATCTCATGTTGTTCCCTTTCAAAGGGAACTTCGACGTTGCATTTAGCATAACAGTATGGGAGAGCCTTGGCGCGTGACCGGTATCTGAAGCTTGTGTAAAATCATAGCTCTACGTATAGGCCTGCCACGATCAGGTGACGTGGCAATTAAGCGCGTTGCATGATATATATATGGCACCTGTGAACCACGCTGCCAGCCTTATTATCTTCAACGAGACTGCATGTCTGTTGTTTGTGTGACAAAAACACTTCATTTCTACTCGATATTTTCTCAAAATCTCTGATCTTTTCTATCCCTTTTTTTAAAGAAAAAGAGAGGTAAGTAATGAGCGAGAAAGAGTTCAAGAAATGTGTAACGTGCTCCCGTTTCATCACGGGGAAAAGTGCACAATTTCTGGGTGAAGTGTCAGCGCATAGTATGCGATGGCAACCTCGAGAGGCTGCGCATGGTAATGCCTACATTAAGCAGCTCAACTTGTGACTCGCGCTCTTCTCGAAAAAAAAAAAGGAAGCCGAAGCGAGTCGGGTTTCAGAGCCTCGCGGATCTGGGCATCTCAGGTTCGGGGGATCTCTTAGATCTGGAAGAGGAGCCAGAGACGAGCGCTTGCTCTGTCTTCCGGTTTCGGCCCTCCGCTGGATTTTGGAGTTCGTGTCGCGACTCCTCCTCCTGCTATGGAAAGCCAAAAGGGTAATAATTCCTCTCTGACTTCAAGGAGTTAGAATGATCTCTGAAAAACTGAGAGCAACATATAAAGAGCTGATTGAAGTGATTACCCAGTGAAAGTAAATCCCTCACACTGCAGAAACTCCAGAAGTTTATGACAAAATCTCAGGCTTCTGGGGGAAAACCGCGCATAAGCCATTTTCATAACCCCACAATGTTGGATTATTCAGCCATTGTGGGAATGAACGGCATGGCTAGTTAGCTATGCTCAAGGTGGAGGAGGCGCTTGCTAGCTACCTCTCTCCACCGATGGCAGGTAATTATGGGGGCCATTGGCATTGGTGGGCAAGCCTATGCAGTAGTAGTCTTGCTTGTGGGTCACTGCAGACAATGACAGGGTTGCAGGCCTACCAAGTAGACAAGCTCACAAGCTCACAAGTGGAGCCTGGGCCAGCACTAGTGTGAGGGAGACCCAGAAGGCGAGTATGGCAGCCCGCCAACCCCTGCAAACAGCCAGGGGAACTGGATTGGCCGCAGTCGCAGTCTGCTGTTAGGCCTGATCTGAGAATGGTTATAAAGGCCAAGCAGACAAAGAAGAGCGGTCCTGAGGGGCCGTGGAGGGATGGATCTGGGTACATGAGGTTGTTATGGCAGGTAGCCTCCAGTGCTACTGTAGGGCCTCCCCTAGCCATGGCGGCCCCCACATTTTCAGTGTTCTCTGCTCAGCGAGCTGTCATAGAGCGATGAAAATCTGATGCTTCCCTCCAATAGAATGTGGAATTGCTGAATGCCCCTGTTAAACCTTCTGGCCTGTTTGGCGGCGCAGTCAATGCCATCGCCGACAGGTTTTGTGACGCAAAACAGCAAACCCAGCCAGTTCGACCAGTTCCTTCCCCGTTGCATCGAGTTCGCACAGGCCTCCATGAGTGGAGCCCGGGCCAGTGCTGGTGCGAGGGAGACGCAGAAGAAGAGTGTGGCAGCCCGCCTCCCCCCGCAGAAAGCCAGGGTGATCGGTCGGCCACAGCCACAGCCTGCTAAAAGGCCTGATCTAAGAATGAACACACATACCAATTTCGGGTTCTTCCCTTTGGGCTAGCTTTATCCCCTCGCAACTTCACAAAGTGCATGGATGCTGCTCTGGATCCCTTGTGACTCCGGGGCATCCATATACTAAACTACCTGGATGACTGGTTAATTCTAGCACGATCCCGGGAACAGGCGGTTCAACATCAAGATGTTGTTCTCACCCACATGAGGAGATTGGGGCTCAGGTTGAACCTCAAGAAAAGTATGCGTCCTTTAGTGTAGAGGACAACTTTTCTAGGGGTTATATGGGAATCTACTACGATGAGGGCATTTCTATCCCCAACACGCGTACAATCGATCCTATCAACTTTGAGCAAGATAAAGCGAGGTCTGTGCATCCCCTCCAGCCTTTACGAGAGACTGTTGGGCCTTATGGCAGCAGCAGCCAACGTCATATTGCACGTGAGACCATTTCAGTGGTGGCTGAAAAGTCGGGAGTGTCATCCAAGGATGAAACTTCTGAGAGTAATCAGAGTCACGCGGCAATGCCTACATGCTCTGAGTATTTGGAGGTGCCTGCAGTTCCTAGCCTTGGTTCACACTCCCTTACCGCAAGCCAATAATGACAGACGTGTCCCTCACGGGCTGGAGTGCAGTCTTAAATGGCTGTCCAGCTAACGGTCTTTGGAGCGGCTTTCATCTGGAGTGGCATATAAATCGCCTTGAGATGCGGGACGTATTCCTAGCACTGACATTCTTTCTCCCTCAGTTGAGAGGTCACAGTGAGCTAGTTGTGTCAGACAACACAGCTGTGGTCTCATATATCAACCACCAGGGAGGGTTACGTTCACGCCCCCTGTTCAGGCAGGCACAACTAATCCTTCTCTGGGCAGAGGGAAAGTTCTTGTCAATCAGTGCAATGTACATTCCGGGCAGTCGGAATGTAGGGGCAGACATCCTGTCGAGGCAGGGGCTGAGGCCTGAGGGGTGGAGGCTCCATCCACAGGTGGTGGAGTCCATATGGCGGAGGTTCATACAAGCGGAAGTGGATGTGTTCGCCTCCGAGGAGACAAAACACTGCCCGCTGTGGTTCGCCCTCACTCTTCCTGCACCATTGGGGCTGGACGCCATGGTGCACACATGGCCGAGGTCACGTCTATATGCTTCCCCCCCGATTGCTCTGCTCCCACAAGTTTTAGAGAGAGTTGCCAAGACCATCTACGTTTGCTGCTAGTAGCACCTTATTGGCCAGCTCGAATATTGTTCTCGGAGATAATGTCCCTGCTCGACGGCACTCCTTGGGAGATTCCCATATGCAGGGACCTACTGTCTCAAGCCGGAGGGCTGATCTATCTCTCTCGGCCAGAACTATGGAAACTGTGGGTCTGGCCCCTGAGGGCCACCAGCTCATAGATTCTGGTCTCACAAGTGAGGTTGTAGAGACCATGTTAAATGCTAGAGCACCAGCCACAAGGAAATTGTATGTGCTCAAGTGGCGGCTTTTTGTCTTGTTGTGTGAGGAACGTCAGTTAGACCCAGTGAATTGTGCACTAGCTACAGTCCTGGAGTTCCTACAAGAATGTTTCTCAGCAAAGTTGGCTCCTTCTACAATCAGGGTTTACGTGGCCGCCGTTTCAGCCAGCCATGTCCCTGTTGATGGAGCCTCTGTGGGGCAACATCCTCTAACTTCGAGGTTCATGCTTGGTGTCAGACGGCTGAGGCCCATCTGGGACCTTTCTGTGGTCTTGGAAGGTCTGTCAGGGGCCCCATTTAAGCCCTTAGAATCAGCCTCTGAGAAGCTTCTGTCTCTAAAGGTAGCTTTTCTACTGGCCCTGACATCTCTCAAGTGAGTGGGAGATCTTCAAGCTCTCTCTGTTGCCCCCTCCTGTCTTGACTTCGCTCCTGGACTAGCCAAGGCCTTCCTGTATCCTAGGCTGGATTATATTCCTAAAGTGCCTACATCGGCTGCCCACCCTGTAGTGTTGCAGGCCTTCTGCCCTCCTTCGATCCTCACACCGGAACAAGAGAGGATGCACCTGCTATGTCCAGTAAGGGCCCTCTGTACTTACATCCATCGCTCCGGCCAGTGGCGTAAGTCAGAGCAGCTGCTGGTCTGCTTTGGTGGCGACAGTTAAGGTGAAGCTGTGTCAAAGCAGCGCATCTCTACTTGGATAGTGGAGGCAATCTCTATGGCTTACGAGGCGCGCAGTCTCACCACGCCTCTGGGCATAAGAGCTCATTCCACTAGGGCAGTCGCCTCCTCAAAGGCTTTGTCCAAAGGGTATCCTTGCAGGATGTGTGTGCGGCTGCAGGGTGGTCTATGCCACACACATTCATTCGTTATTACAGCCTGGATATTCATTCCACCCTGGGCTCGAGTGTCTTGCAGTGACCCTCGGGCTTGGGTATTTTTGAACAGGCCGTACCCTCGGTCTGACGGAGTGGGTATTCCCGTTCCCATACCGTTATGCTACATGCAACGTCAAAGTTCCCTTTGAAAGTTCCCAGAGAAAGGAACGAGATGTTGCATAGCATTGTCATACCAGGGCAGGCCTGTGAATTGCATATTTGCTTGAGATAATAGAGGCTGGCGGCAAGGTTCACAGGTACCATGTATATATATATATATATATATATATATATATATATATATATATATATATATATATATATATATATATATATATATCATGCGACGCGCTTAATTGCCACGTCAACTGATCATGGCAGGCCTATAAGTAGAGGCATGATTTTACACAAGCTTCAGATACTGGTCATGCGTGCAAGGCATTCCCATACTGTTATGCTAAATGCAACGTCTCACTCCCTTCTCAGGGAACAGTTTTACATGCGTAACCCTGACGTTTTTTGAACAATAAACTGGATTTTTGCTTCTCTCATCTATCTTGTTCGTGGCATCATTTTGATCAGTAAATTGAGGATTATTGTATTCACTAACTAGAGGAAATTCAGCAACCTAGAACATCAGCACCAATAGGACACATATCAGTACCAGAATTACCATTCAAGCAACTGGTAATAGATTATGTGGACATGGTCAAGACATATGAGGAAATAGGTACATGCTAGTGATAATAGACAGGTTTAGCAGATGGGTGTAAGCAACACCATTAGAAATCAAGCTGCAGTTACTGGGTTCAATCTCCTGGATCTTCTAATCTAAATTTTAATTATTTTCTTAATTATAATTATATTATTTACCTACAAAACGTTCCCTATATACTGATAACCCTGTTGTCCTCAACACACTTATGACTTGGTATCAATTTAGACAGCACTTTAAATCTGTAGGTCGATCCTCTTTGTGTCCTTTAGTCAACAACCATCTATTTCCTCCATTGTGTTTGGACCCCACATTTTCAGTGTGGTATGACAAGGGTATTAAACAAGTTAGAAATCTGTATGCTGATGGTGTGTTTGATAGCTTTGCCAATCTGTCATCTGCTTATGACCTCCCTGTGACGCATTTTTTTTCCGGTATTTTCAAATTCGGAATTTCGTTTCTAGATGTTTTCCTAATTTCCCCTCTGCACCTCCTGAACAGGCTTGGGAAAGCTTGTTTTAAAACAATCTGCATCAGAGAGGAATGATTTCTAGGATTTATTTTATTCTGGCGCTAGGTAGTGAGCCAAGTAACAAAATTAGGAATGTGTGGGAAACGAAGTTAGGAGTACAGATAAGTAAGGAGTGTTGGGAACATGCTATAGAGACGGTATAGTCTACCACTTCTTGTGCGCGTCTTGGCTTATACAGTTCAGAGTTTTTCACAAAGTCCATCTGTCCAAGTGGAGATTGTCTGTGATGTATCCGGATGTAGAGGACAAGTGTGATAAATGTCATGGCTCTCCCTTCCACCTTGGCCATATGTTTTTCTTCTGCCCTGATCTCCATGGTTTTTGGTCTGTTTTTTTTTTTTACCATCATGTCCACTATTTTCAGGGTAGATTTAAAACCTTGCCCATTGATTGCTGTCTTTGGGATTCCTGATGCCTTGGTTCCATTGAGCTCGATACAAAAGGATGTTATTGCTTTCACATCCCTTATAGAAAGACGTTCCCTACTGTTACATTGGAAGTCTGCTAAATACCCATCTATCTCCATGTGGCTAAAGGACGTGATGTTTTTTCTATAACTCAAGAAAATAAGGTATATGATGAGGGGTTATATGGACAAGTTTTTTTTTTATTATTATTTATTTATTTATTTATTTATTTATTTAATAAATGGCATCCCTTTACTGTATACTTTATGGAGTTACAGACACTTCCCACTTAAATTTTTGTGTCTGTTGTTGGTTTTTACAATATTTATATAATCAGTAACAGTTATTGGGTAGCCATGATGAGCTAGGAAAGGAAAACAAAACTTAATTTTGTTTTCCTTTGTAAGTATAAAAAGAAAAAAATAACCTGTGAATGTTTTCTGCTGTGTGTTGCTCAGTTTGTTTTATCTTCTCAATTAAATATTTGGGAAAGGGAAGGGAGGAGAGAAGAGAAAAGGTAATGTTCAGCAGAAATGTACAACAGAAATGTTCAGCAGAAATGTACAACAAAAATGAAACTGGAAAAAAAATTCCTGGCCCAAGTGCCGCAGTGTACAAGTTGCTCCCAATGTCAAGCTAACATCTTGCATGGCAGCTCTGCTACCATCAGGGTGTGTGTCCCAGTGTAAAGTGCTTTGTAGAGCTTAAGGTTAAAAAAGTGCTACATAAGTACAGAACATTTACTGTTTATATATATAGACATATACCAGAATACATAAATGACTGGATAAGTAGATGGGACATCTCTGTTGAACTGTTCTGAATATTTCTCATGTTAAAATGTCAAACATTCTAACACAATTACATTTGAATTATTTTAACATTTTATAAATACATCTTACCTCCTGAGAAGACCATGGTCTTTAAGAAGAGTTTTGAAGAAGCTTGGAAGTTCTTTAACCCTTTGCTGGATTTCCGAAGATGTGAAATCTCTTGGCCGACTTCCAGAATGGACATAATCTTTGAGTGTTAGCCTTTATAGGGAATTATCTGGACATATTTTTGGCAGGAAACCCGGGATGAATGGGAGTTACTTGGATGTTTGTATGTTGGTGTGGGAGTTATGTGTATATGAGTGTGTGATCAAACATCATTTACACATATGATTTTACATTTGTATGGTGTCTGTAATTGTGGGAACACACCTATGAGGCAGAAGAATGTGATTAATGGACTGGAGGGACTTATCACTTTAGGAAAAACGCCTGTATGTATGAATGTATTTATGTATGTATGTATGTATGTACAGTATCTCACAAAAGTGAGTACACCCCTCACATTTTTGTAAATACTTGATTAAATCTTTTCATGTGACAACACTGGAGAAATGATACCTTGTTGCAATGTAAAGTAGTGAGTGTACAGCTTGTGTAACAGTGTAAATTTACTGTCCCCTCAAAATAACTAGACATTAATGTCTAAGCCGCTCGCAACAAAAGTGAGTACACCCCTAAGTGAAAATGTCCAAATTGGGCCCAAAGTGTCAATATTTTGTGTGGTCACCATTATTTTCCAGCACTGCCTTAACCCTCTTGGGCATGGAGTTCACCAGAGCTTCACAGGTTGCCACTGGAGTCCTCTTCCACTCCTCCATGATGACATCACGGAGCTGGTGGATGATAGAGACCTTGTGCTCCTCCACCTTCCATTTGAGTATGGGGGTAGAAGGGGGCACATAGAAGAGGGCACAACTAATGTGTTTACAGACAAAGCCTAACACCAACAATCGTCATAAAAGGGCCATCTGGCAGGGTGTTACCTTTTGGTAATCTATCACTTACCTGCTCCCTGGAAAACCTCAAGGAGTTAAGAAATAAAACTCTATCCTGGAGCAAAGTGAAAATCCCTGGAATCTAAGTTTATACAGTCTTCCAAAAAGGACACAGACTATATAAACACCTTTATGGATTTCTCTGATCATCTACTAGAATATGTGCCATCCTCTCTGCAGATCAACTGCCTGGACTTCTTTAATGCTGGCTCCACTCAGACAAGCAAAAGCAAAAGGGAAGACTGCTCACCACGAACTGGATTAACCATAAAGGTCATAAAATGGAGACTGTGAACTGAAAAAATTATTTCTTTGCATCTCTTTTGCTATTGTCTGGTTTAATTGAAATCAATTTTTTTTCTTAAATTTGTTATAGTAATTATTATTTATATGAACAGTAATTATATATAGTAATTATATATATAGTAATTATTAATTATATGAACAGACAGTCTCTATAGGATGGACTACACATGCTGTATTATTATTTAAGTAATTTGAACATTGATTATCTGTCACAATCGCGCCAGCAGAGGGTGCTGAGGCGACAATGTGCACAAGCGTATTCAGAGTGCGCACGTGCACGTGCTTGAGATGCGAATGGACGCTACCACTGTGTCAAGTGTTGCCAGCTGTCAACAATTAAGAGATTGGTGACTAGTTATTTAAACCCCTCGTGTTGCTGTGCACGTCGCGCAGCATTAACCTGAACTTCACCTGAACTTAACGGGAACTAAACGGAATCTACCCACACGAATCAGAATTGGACTAAGAGAGACAAAGCTAAAGAGTTGCAGCAAAGCAACACCAAGCCAAGCAAGTTGTGGGTTCATGTCATGCCCTAGTTGTTTGTTAATGTCATGCCATAATGGAGTGTTTATGCCATGCCATAGTTGAGTGTTTATGCCATGCCTAAGTTAGATGAGTGTTTCCTACCATAATTTAAGGAGTGTTTATGACTTAGTTAAGGAATGTTCATGTCTTAATTTAAAGAACGTTCATGCCTTAGTTCAATTAGTGTTTCCGTTCCATGTCCTCTGTTGAAGTATCAAATAAAGACTTCCCTCCTGCGCTTACTTCCTGTCCAAGTCTCATTCTGTAACACTATCATAACTGTTATTGATGTTTGTAAATACTTGTTCACGGGAAGTCGGCAGGCCATCAGCACGGAACAACCTAGGTCACTCCCAGAAAAGATTTTTTTTTATTCACAAAGAGCAGAATCTTTTCATTACACCATGATAATAACTCTTCATTTAAAGCGAAAAGTCCACTGAACCTTTGTCTCTCTTTGCAGTTGTTGAGGTGTTTACAATTGTCACTGGATAGCATGGCCTCTTCTCTGCCATTTGTGACACGTCACTGACAGCTACCACCACCACTGGCTCAGACACGCTGAACTTATAGCTTCTGAACTCCAAAATCCACAATTCTAGACCTTGTGTCTACCATTCTTTCATCGATGACCAGGTTCTGGTGAGGCTGGTAGTATACCCTGCATGTCAATAAGAGCTGCTTTACTGGTGGGCTTCACATAAAATATTCTGCTCATTATCTTTGACTTTGCTCTTGAACAGAATCTAAAATATTGCCTCAAATCTGAAGAATACCAGGACAGAGGTTGGGAATGGAGAATTATGTAGCTTATTCTTTCTCCACAAATCTCAAACTTTTGATAGCTTTA
Organism: Ameiurus melas; assembly: GCA_012411365.1. NCBI lineage: Eukaryota > Metazoa > Chordata > Actinopteri > Siluriformes > Ictaluridae > Ameiurus > Ameiurus melas. Next base: position 31,060,693 of record CM022762.1, read on the forward strand.
TTAGGCCACAGTAAATTTTACTAGGCCCAGGAATTTGCATCGCTTCAGGCTAGTTAGAGGACTCAATGGTGTCTACAGTACATACCCCTGTGCTTTTACTCTGCATACAGGTTTGTGTAGTTGCAGAGACTGTGGTTTTACCAAAAAATACCTAGAACAGCTCTAGAGAAATGTGCTGCTGGTGGCTATCAAGCTGTACCCCAGTAGTGTGGGAGAAAAGTTAGATTGTATGGGAGGCACATCATCCTCGTTAATATTGTGCCACCTGTCCTGTTCAAGTTGTGTAGTAGGTGCAGGAGCACTGGCTCTCCTAATAGTTCAAATAAGTGACACACGAGTGACCCCTCTTCTCTGACATCTCTGGGGGTTCGATGGAGCTGTCAGTTTTGCAGTGGAAACCTCCATGTGGGTGGTGGGAGCGAAGACCTCATAAGAAGTGTGAGGAGGATCAGTAGCATTTTCTTCTTCTCTGTAACAATAAATAATCATGAATACAAAGTACAATAAGTACCCCAAATCACCTGTAGTAAATGCTATATTGGCTTTTGTATTTATATAATAACAATAATAGTTCTATATTTCTATTTAGCTATCAAAGAACCCATGCTGGTGCGGTTGCTTTTGTTTATTATAATAAAAAATTGCAGTGCCATGCTACATGTAAAAAAATTAATAAATTACTGCCATGCTACATGTAGAAAAATATAGTTCCACACTACAAGCAAAAATGAAAAATAGTAAACAACATAATTTATGTACTTTTCAAGGACCATGTACACTCCATGCTGGAATGCTCCTTGGCTCAATCTACGCTTTCTTCCTCCAAAAAACCCTCCAATTCCTAGTTTCACATACCGTAGGTGGAGACGGAAGCAGTTGCGGGTGACAGAATCCAGGTAGAATAATCCAAAGGGGAAAGACAAAGTTCATGGTCGATAAACAGGCGAGGGTCAGGCGATTGGGCAAACAAACAAAACAAGGCTAGGCAGAAATCGAGGTTGGGGATGGAAACACTGTTCAAACGTAACTTTGTAAACGCACAAGAAAAAGGCTTAGAGAATGGCAGAGAAACAAGTCAACTGAACATTACTTCGCAAAGTCTTTTCACTTACAAAGTCTGTCTTATGCTGTGGTGTGAGTGTGTTTGTAATGGGATGCAGGTGTGTGTGATAGAACTCCGGGGAAGGCGAGTGCATGTATGTGTGGGAAGTGACTGGGCTGAGATATGACACCTTGCCAGAGTCATGCAGTGGTCACACTAGGCTTTAGCGTGCAAAAGCGTGCACATTCGAAAATGACAGACTCTCTGCATGATGAAAGTTAAAATTTGGTGAATAGATGATCGTGACATCACTGCGTGACCTTAGTAATAAAAAACAAAAACATTTAAAAATGGAAGTGCTATCCTGCATTTAGTGGTATCACACTATCCTACAACACAGCTCTGAAAGATTATAAAAACAACTTAAAAAGAAAGTCTGCCTGGTTTTGACAGATGATGTCATATGCTGTTCCTACCCATATTCACAGTGGCGGCAGACAAAAATACGCAGGTTTTGCCTACTGCCTGTCATTACAGTGCACACACAGAAAGCCAATCTTATAACAGACTTGTGGTGAGAAAATAAAAAAATTTTTTATACTGATTGAAAATATATATTTGATTTTCAATTTCCTTTCCACCGGCTGAATGTTCTGTGTATTGGTAAAAAAAAAAAAAAAGGTTAAAATTGTTTATTTGTAAATGTTACTACTGAACAATAATGGTTTTAATAAGTTAATGAAAATACATAGTGCAATAAATCATACTAATGAACTGAAATGAGCTGCTCCTGAAGTGTTTGACATGATCACTTCATGCAATGTGGAGAAGCTCTCCTCATTTACTGATAGATGTCCTGCTGCAATCAGCAGTGCCATCAAAGAGACAATCACCCAGATGAAAATTGATGGTGAACTTTTGCCAATAGCCAGCACCTTCTGAGGCAGTGTGTCAGCCACTTGTTCTTAATGCACTTGTTTATCTCAGGCATTTCTTTATGTCAGGAATTTATTTGTCAATATTTGTTTGACTAGAAAGTTTTTGTTAAAAGCTCTAGCTCCTCAGCCATATGTATGGAAATGCATATTCTGATTTGACATTATACTACAAAAATTAATGTTACAATGTTTTGATGGTATGTAACATAAAAAAAATTGCAACTGTTTGCATTTCTATGATTTCTCTTTTTTCATTACTTTATTAAAACCATTATTCTTCAGTAGTTACATTTATAAATAGACAATTTTAAAAGCATTTATAATTCATAATAATTACATCTTCATGTTTTCTTAATATTTGCATTATGGAAACCGCACCCTATGCTTTCACTTTACTTAAAGCAATAAATGATGCATTTATAAAGGTTAGTAATTGTATTATAACTCACAATAAGTATTTATAAGGCAGCACAACATATCTATCAACAACAATATACAACAATTCACTAATTCGACCTAGAAATAAATCTGCTTTACCAATAAGTTATTATAACTATAATATAATAATATTATAAAAATGCAGGCTGCATTTATGAATTTATGAATACATTAATGGAACCATAAGAATGAATAATTAATACTTATAAATTGGTGTGTAATGCATTATGAGCAATGGCACTGAAAAAGCAAGTGTATCACTGATAAGTAATTTTAACAATAATATGAATGTAGCTATATCTGTTATTATAATGAAGTATAGGTCTTTTTGTGTCATTATAAATGTGTTTATAGAGCAGTAATACATGCTTATAAATAATTATAAATGGAGCTATAATTCATTATAAGCATGGGCTTTGTAGAAAGTGTTACAGATTTTTTAAAACGTGTTTTGTTTGCAATTATTTCATATCCATGAGAGCAGAATATTTTTGTGAGATTTTAGAACAAAAGATCAAAGGGTTAAATAATACATTTTCACAGCTTCCTTTGCTCATATTTACCAAGGGTGCCAATATTAGTGGAGGGCACTGTATAACTGAAAGTATTGCTTGAAATACTACATCTAAGTCAGCTTTGGTCCACACCTTGTGTGCCAAGTTATGTTTCATGATTAGTAAAATTATTTCAAACTTGAAATGGTCAGCTGAGCCCCACTTTCTATATTAATGGATAAGAGGCTGCTCTATTTTCTGTGAAACTAGGTTGACATGTACTGGAAGAAACTGATCATGCTACTAAAATGAGTGCCTAGTATCTTGTGGTTGCATATTAAATTTAACTCTTTCCTGATCGGTCTGGTAAATGCAAAATCAGTCACTGTAGTTTCCAAATCACTTACCTTCCAATTAGTTACACAAAATAGATCTCAGTTCAAAAGTTTTAGCATTGTGCCAATACATACACAGTTGTAATCAATATCATTTTGGAGTTAATTGTCTTTCTTTTTTCATGTTTGAAAATTGAGTTTAGTTGAATTTAGTTAATTTGGTGCATTCTCAGATATTCGTAGTTTTAAAAAATGACTTACAAATAAAATAATGAAATAACAAAACGTGAACATGTATACACACATACTGTTTACAAGTAAGGTATTTACCAAGTGCTAAATGCATCCATAATACATACATAAACTGAAAAATGTGATGCCCCTAATTTACTTGATTTTTTATTTTATTTTTATTTTTTACTGTGAGTACATCATTCCCACATTTACTAATTTGGTCTATCATTTTACTTGCAACAATTTTGCAAATTATTGTAAACATATTTATGCAAAAATAGTCAGCGAAACACTCAATACTCAATACTTCACAAAGCACAAAGACACAAGTGGGGGTTGAATATACAGACTAGTCAGGACTAAACATGAGACAAGTGAGACAGACATGACTCGTGAAGGATACAACCAATGACAAGACAGGGGAGGAGACGGGGCATGAATGAAAACAAAACACACATGCAGGTTCTTTTAAAAATTAATCAAAAGTAATAATACACAATAATAATATTGTGGTAAAAAAAAATGCATTTGAATTATAATCAATATGACAGCATGTACAAATCATTCAAAGGTCCTACTATGATCTGTGACAAGAAGTTGAAAAGAAAGCACCAGATACACAAATTGATGAAGTAAGCATCAAAGAATTAGATTAAAAAACAAACAAACAAACAAACAAAAAACATCCAACAGGTCTAATACAGAAATATGACAGCAAGTCTAATCAAGGGTATATTCAAAAAAAGGACCATGCCTACCTGATTTGAAATTCCCTAAAAATGAAAGGGGGCGCTCTGGAACAGAACAGAAGAGAAGGTGTGTATAGAGAGAGAGTGAGTGTTTTGTGTGTGTTAGTATGTTTGTGTGTTTATGTGTGTGTGTGTGTGTGTGTGTGTGTGTCCTGCCTCCCGTGACATGCTTGTTGTTATGTCTGCATTCAGACTACTGCAGCATATCACAAGACTCGCAACTTCATAATACGTGATATAAACAAATTATTAAAATGACATATATTAGATATTATATTAAATATTAGATATTACATATTCATTAACATTTAACAGTAACGGAGGAATGCCACAAAATGTAGTAAAGTAAAAGTACACTCCTGTGATTAAAAATTAACTTGAATAAGAGTATAAGTATGGCCAGTTAAACATACTCTTAAAGGTCATTTTTTCCCCCAAAAGTTACTCAAGCTAATAACTACCCACCTCTGGTAGTTACTAATTACCCAAATCTATGAAAATGCATTAATAATGGGGTTCAGCTGGACTAGATGCAACCAGGTCTGATTACTCCAAACCGTGTTCAATCAAATCAACACTTAAACAGAACTTTTTCAACAGCATGACCTTGGTTAAAATGTCTTACTCAGTAACACACTATGGTAAAATTGAAAGAAATTCCAGAAATGATGAGGAAGAAGGTGATTGAAATACATCAGTCTGGGAAGAGTTAAAAATCTATTTCAAAGGCCCTGGGACTCACAGCAAGAGCCCTTATCTCCAAATGGAAAAACTCAGCACAATAGTGAACCTTCCCAGAAGTGGACGACATCCAAACAATTTCTCCAAGAGCACAGCAACTACTCATCCAGGAAGTCACAAAAGACTCAAGGACAACATCAAAGGACCTACAGGTCTCTCTTGCATCAATAAAGGTTATTGTTCATGACTCCACTATCGGAAAGACACTGTGCATAAATGGCATCCTATGGAAGAGTGGCAAGGCAAAAACCACTGCTAACCCAGAAGAACAGTCAGGCTCATCTGAATTTAGCCAAAACACACCTTGATGATCCTCAAACCTTTTGGGAGAATGTTCTCTGGAGTGACAAGTCAAAAGTGGAACAGTTTGGAATACAGGGGTCCCATTACATCTGGCATAAACCAACCACAGAATTCCACAAAAAAAACATCATGCCTACAGTCAAGCATGGTGGTGGAGGTGTGATGGTGTGGGGATGCTTTGCTGCTGGGCCTGGGCAACTTGCAATAATTGAGGGAAACATGAATTCTGCTCTCTACCAGAAAATCCTAAAAGAGAATGTGTGGTCTTCAGTCTGTAAGTTGAAACTCAAGCGCAACTGGATTATACAGCAAGACAATGAGCCAAAGCATAGGAGTAAGTCCTAGTCCTAGAAGTAAGACTGATCTCCAGTTTTTGGAAGTGTTTGGTTGCAGTTATTGGTGCTAAAGGTGGCACAACCAGATTTTAAGTTTAAGGTAGCAATTAGTTTTTCACATTGGTGATAGGGCTTGGATAACTTTTTTTTGCGTGTTTATTCAGGTTGCCTTTGTTTTATGTTTTATTTCTTTTGAAGATCTAAAATGATTCATTATGAGATATACACAAAAACAGAAGAAACCAGCATGGGGCAAATACTTTTTTACAGCACTGTATTCATGCATCCAGCATATACATCTGCTTATATGGAAGCTTCAATTTTGCCAATTCAAGTTGTTTTCCACAAAATAAGCACAAAAAAACAGTTGTGTTGCAATATTTGAGTGGAAAAATATGCAGCAAAATTAATAATTTTTGGCCAGAATAGTCATAAATCCTGTATGTACTGAAAAATAATTCCTCTATGGGGTTGAGGTAGGGAGAATAAAGTGGGAGGAAAAGTGACATCATTAATGGATGTGCTGCAACCATTCTGTAACTGCAAGGGAGTGGTGAAATGCACATTGTCCCATACAAATCTTTGCATATTTTGTCTCACTTGCTCTCACTTTCCACAACTGGCACAATCTTTCCATATAGGTCATCCAGAACTGTTAAGAGAGGCAAGCTGTACTGTATGGTCCAATTAGTGGTTTATGCAACACCAGCCATTCAGAGGATACTGCTGTGCACATTGTGATTTTAGTGCCCACCTGGCCAGAAATATCCACTGTTGTTATTTTCCCAATCACATTCCTACCTTGCCGGCATGCCTTGGCAAACATACAGTGCCCTCCACTAATATTGGCTCCTTTGGTACATATGAGCAAAGAAGGCTGTGAAAAATTGTCTTTATTGTTTAACCTTTTGATATTTAAAAAAAAAAATTCACAAAAATACTCTGCTCTCGTGGATATCAAACAACTGCAAGCACAGGTTTATAAAAAAAACAAAAAACAAAAAACGATCTTTGTTAAATATAGATGTGCAACAATTATTAGCACTCCTATGAATTCATATGAGAAAAATATATTTGAAGTATATTCCCAATGATATTTGACATTTTTGGTACACCTGGGTGGCTAGGAACCAGAGATTGTTCAACCATGACTTCCTGTTTCATAGGGGTATAAATATGAAGTAACGCATAGGCCAAATTACCTTAGTCATTCATAACAATGGGTAAAACTAAGGAATGTGATGTGCGCCATATAAGAAAATAGCACAAGCATTGAAAATGCCCATTTCCACCATCAGGGCAATAATTTTGAAGTTTCAGTCAACTGGAAATATTATGAATCAACCTGGAATTGGACGTGTGTCTGTATTGTGTCAACATTCTGTGAAGAGGATGGTTCGAGTGACCAAAAATTCTCCAAGGATCACAGCTGGAGAATTGCAGAAGTTAGTTGATTTTTGGGGTCAGCAAGTCTTCAAAACTACAATCCTAAATCACCTATATCACCACAGGTTGTTTGGCAGGATTTCAAGAAAAAAGCCTCTACTCTCATCCAAAAACAAACTCAAGCATCTTTGGTTTGCCAAACACTACTGGAATGTCAAATGGGATCGGGGTCTATGGTCGGATGAAACAAAATAGAGCTTTTTGCCAATAAACACCAGAGGTGGTTTTGGTGCACACAGAGAGGTATCATATGGAAAAGTACCTCATGCCAGCAGTTAAATGGTGGTAGCTCTTTAATATTTTGGGGCTGTTTTTCATTTTGTTAGGATACAGTGAGGGAAAGAAGTATTTGATCCCCTGCCGATTTTGTACGTTTGCCCACTGACAAAGAAATGATCAGTCTATAATTTTAATGGTAGATTTATTTGAACAGTGAGAGACAGAATAACAACAAAAAAATCCAGAAAAACGCATGTCACAAATGTTATAAATTGATTTGCATTTTAATGAGGGAAATAAGTATTTGACCCCCTCTCAATCAGAAATGTTTCTGGCTCCCAGGTGTCTTTTATACAGGTAACGAGCTGAAATTAGGAGCACACTCTTAAAGGGAGTCTAAATAAAGGCTTAAATAGTATCATCAAATTTAATTATAGAGATTGGAATTATATCTTAATCGTTCATATTTGGAGTCGGATAAAGTAAAAAAAAAAAACACAAAATAATTTTTAATATTTAAAATTGATAAATTGTTAATTAACATGTTTATATATCACCAAAGAAAGACAGTAACATGTATGAAGCCTTCTGCCACTCAATATACACAATATACTTGAAAAACCCACAAGGAAAATTTGCTTTTTCAATCATTTATTCAACAGATGTGTTATTTTTCTGTGGACAAAGCAAGTACACCCTTGGCCACAGAAGCTAGCATTGCCCCCGTTAGCAGAAATAACTTCCTGTAGGCAATTTGCTTCATTGTCCTCTGACATCGGCTTGCTGGAATTTTTGACCACTCTTCCAATCAATATTCTTTCAGTTGCATATTTTGAGGGTTTTCTTGCATGTACTCTCTGGGGGTTTTCTTGCATGTCTCCCCCAGGCCATTCCATATCCCTGGACAGATAGCCTCACATTATCGTCAGTATAAATCAATCAGTCTAGTCCCTGAGGTAGCAAAGCAACCCCGCACCGTAACATTTGTACAATTGTTCTTCACAGTTGGTTTGGGTTGCATTTCCTGAAAAACTGTCTTTGGTCAATGCGAAACAAACAATGTTGGCTGTTATTCCTGTTGCCAAGCAATTCTTTGATTCATCTGTCCAGAGCACATTATTCCAAAAGGCCTGGTGTTTGCCTATATGTTCATTGGCAAACTGTAGCCTTGTTCTAATGTTCTTTTTAGACAGCAAAGGTTTTTTCATGGCAAACTTCTCATTCAGGTCAAATTTGATACTTTGACACCAACAGTTGCAAGACAATTTTGGGGCTCTTAGAGACTTCTTTTTGCATCAGATGGTCTGCTCTTGGGATAAATTTACTGGGACGGCCAGTCCACGACAAATTGGCAGTCGTTTGAAATCTGTGCCATTTGTAAATTATTTTCCTTACAGTGGAATGATGTATTTAAAATAATTTGGAGATCTATTTAAATCACTTGCCAGACTCATAGGCATCCACAACCTGAAGTCCTTATAGTACTCTTTAGATCTTGGCATGATGACACCACACACCTCAATCACAAAAGGGACACCAGACACTAGATATGAGAGAGGTATAAATAAGACAAATTCCACCTGCACTACCTAGCCAGGTTCTAATCACTGGCACCAAATCATGAACAGCTCGATTTGAAGGTGTGATAAATGTAGGGATGTACTTCATTTTTTTCCAGGTGACTGATCTGTTTTTTTCTTTCATTTAAATTACTACAAAATGTCATTTTTATGTGTCATTTGACAGAGTGTATCACTTTTAATAGACACAGTTTCAAAGAGGATCACATGTTTGCTTGTCCAAATATGAACAAATAAAACTTTGTTTTAAAAAACTTTTTTTCACATGACTGTAGTCCATATAGTATTGTTACCAGATTTAAATTTTTTTTTTCAAATTATGCATTTCATTTTGTATGTTTTCTTTAGAATTCCAGCACTATATGCAAAAAAACCCTCAAAAAGCAAAAAAACCCCCCCAAAAAACAAGGAGATTTTAGTTCATTTTAATGAATTACTGAATCAGTTCTTTGACATACATTACATTCTGTTCAGTGGAGGTGTAATTCCTTCCTTGTTATTAAAATTTTTTCCATGTAACAAAACCAACAACAAAAATAGTTCAAACAGTGATCCGTCTTGTCATGACAATGGTATGGATAGTTGTTTCTGTCTTTCTAATATGAGTGACAATAGGATTTTGGTGAACGACAACCTTTACTAGTCTCAAGAGACATGCATGAAGTTTTTTTTAACTTTGATAACTAAAATCCCTTTTGGAGGCAAAATTAACTGCTGTGCCATGCTATGCTTTGGTGAACTGTGTAATGAGTGCAATCTTAAAAATCTGTAATGAGAATGATTAATTAAATTAACAGTGAAGCACCTATGTTGCTGGTATGTATAGTATCTCACAAAAGTGAGTACACCCCGCACATTCTTGTAAATATTTGATTATATCTTTTCATGTGACAACACTAAAGAAATGACACTTTGCTACAATGTAAAGTAGTGAGTGGTTTGCTGTACCCTCAAAATAACTCAACACACAGCCATTAATGTCTAAACCGCTGGCAACAAAAGTGAGTACACCCCTAAGTGAAAATGTCCAAATTGGGCCCAATTAGCCATTTTCCCTCCCCGGTGTCATGTGACATGTTAGTGCTACAAGGTCTCAGGTGTGAATGGAGAGCAGGTGTGTTAAATTTGGTGTCATCGCTCTCACACTCCCTCATACTGGTCACTGGAAGTTTAACATGGCACCTCATGGCAAAGAACTCTGAGGATCTGAAAAAAGAATTGTTGCTCTACATAAAGATGGCCTAGGCTATAAGAAGACCCTGAGACTGAGCTGCAGCACGGTGGCCAAGACCATACAGTGGTTTAACAGGACAGGTTCCACTCAGAACAGGCCTCGCCATGGTCCACCAAAGAAGTTGAGTGCACGTGCTCAGTGTCATATCCAGAGGTTGTCTTTGGGAAATAGACGTAGGAGTGCTACCAGCATTGCTGCAGAGGTTGAAGGGGTGGGGGTCAGCCTATCAGTGCTCAGACCATACACCGCACACTGCATCAAATTGGTCTGCATGGCTGTCATCCCAGAAGGAAGCCTCTTCTAAAGATGATGCACAAGAAAGCCCTTAAACAGTTTTCTGAAGACAAGCAGACAAAGGACATGGATTACTGAAACCATGTCCTGTGGCCTGATGAGAGCAAGATGAACTTATTTGGTTCAGATGGTGTCAAGCGTGTGTGTCAGTAACCAGGTGAGGAGTACAGAGACAAGTGTGTCTTGCCTACAGTCAAGCATGATGGTGGGAGTGTCATGGTCTGGGGCTGCATGAGTGCTGCCGGCACTGGGGAGCTACAGTTCATTGAGGGAACCATGAATGCCAACATGTACAGTGACATACTGAAGCAGAGCATGATCCCTTCCCTTCGGAGACTGTTCCACAGGGCAGCATTCCATATTGATGGAATTGATGGAATGTATGGAATGTATGCCTTGAACATGGACGAATATAAGGCTGCATGCTACAATGTGCGCAGAGTGGTGAAGGTGGCACTACGGCACTACGGGAGGAAACTAGAGACACAGTTCCAACAACGTGGCTCTAGAAACTTGTGGCAGGGACTCTAAAATAATATACACCATCACCCTCTAAAATGATGAATGCAGACGCTTCTATGGTAGATGAGTTAAACACTTTCTAGGCTCACTTCGAGGCACCAGCAAACAGCACTAATGACGCAGTCAACGTGACTAACTGCATGCAGACGAAGAATACCATTACGGAAAATGCTTTCATCATCTCTGAACATGATGTGAAGATGGCTTTCAGGAGAGTGAACACCAGGAAGGCAGCAGGACCAGATGGCATCACAGGTCGGATCCTCAGAGCCTGTGCTGACCAGCTAACACCAATCTTCACAGAGATATTCAACCTCTCCCTGGAACAGTCAGTAATCCCTATGTGTTTCAAGCAGTCCGTCATCATTCCTGTCCCAAAAAAAACCCCAGCCCGCCTGCCTCAATGTCTATCGTCCTGTCGCCTTGACATCTGTTTTGATGAAGTGCTTTGAAAGACTGGTCAGAGACTTCATCACCTCTTCACTACCTGACACCCTGCATCCACTACAATTTGTATACTGCCCAAATCACTCCACGGATGATGCCATCACACATCTTCTCCACATTTTTCTATGCCAGTGGATCTCCAACTTCCTGACAGACAGACCACAAGCATTTAGGGTGGACAAACATGTCTCATGCTCCCTCACCCTTAGCACTGGATACCCCACAGATGTATATTGAGCCCCCTGCTGTACTCCCTGTTCACCTATGAATGTGTGGCCACTTCCAACTCTTCCACCATTATTAAGTTCGCTGATAACACTGTTGTGTTGGGCCTGATTGCTGATAATAACAAGAAGACCTATTTAAAGGAGATTAAGTGCCTGGTGAACTTGTGCCAGGAGAACAATTTCCTCCTGAATGTCAGCAAGACAAAGGAGCTGGTTGTGGACTTCAGCACAAATCAGTAGATGAGCTACCATCCACTTGAGATCAACGTGACCACATTCGAGTTTGTGGACAGTTTCCATTACCTTGGTGTGAACATCACACAGGACCTGCTATGGTCCTGTCACATCAACACCTTGGTGAAGAAGGCCTATTCCACCTCATGCACTTGAAAGACTTTAAACTGCCCTTTAAGATGCTCAGGAAATTTAACACCTGCACCATTGAGAGCATTCTGATGGGAAACATTGTAGTCTGGTTTGGAAACAGCACCATGCAGGACAGACATGCTCTCCAGAGGGTGGTGTGACCAGCTGAACATATCATCCGCACTGTGCTCCCTGACCTACAGTCCATCTACAACAAGTGGTGCTGGACCTAGGCCAGGAACATATTGAAGGACCTGAGTCATTCCAACAAGGGACTGTTCCCTCTCTTATGGTCCCCTGAAGGCCAGCACAGAGAGAATGAGGAGTGGCTTTTTCCTGAAAGCTATTCATGACCTCAATCAGGGGAACACCAAGGACTAGAACTGGACTCACGTATACAACATTCACTACCTCATCTTGCATATAATTACATTTTTACATTCTCTCACATATTTTGCCCTCCCTACAATTTGCACACCTCATTTGTGCATGTACAGTTTTGTACTCCATTTAGTATATTATGATTGTAAATTTTTCTTCTTTAGTTTTGTAATTTTACTATTTTACTATATATAATTGTAAATTGTAAAATTTTTCTATTCATATATTCTCTATTGCTCTGCACAGAGTTTTATTCTCTATTATATTATATTCTTTTTTTTCTAATATATTTTTATCTTTGTTATACTATATATATATATATTTTTTAAATTCTCTTTTACATACTGGTATGGTAGTAAAAACAACAACAACATTTCACTGCATATCATATTATGTATGTCCATCCATCCATCCATCCATCTTCAACCGCTTACTCCTTTTCAGGGTCACGGTGGAACCTGGAGACTATCCCAGGGAGCATCGGGCACAAGGCGGCGTATACACTGGACAGGGTGCCAGTCCATCGCAGGGCGCACAATCACATACACACTCACACACCCAATCATACACTATGGGCACTTTAGACACGCCAATCAAACTACCATGCATGTCTTTGGACACCGTGCGCACTGTGCGTCCCATATTATGTATGTGTCAAATAAAATTTGATTTGATTTGATTTGACTTGACAAACCAGCACAAATCGAGCACAAACAAATGCCACTGATTTTGACATCATGAGGTGGAGAGTGAAATCACTGCCCCAATGTTACACGAAGTGACGGGAAGGAAGCAGGCTGGATACAATCTCAGTTGAACGGTGACCTTTATTTACAGTAGTGAATGCAAACCAAAATACGATAAACAAATGCCCTGAGCTAAGCTATGCTCACTTGGCTACGGCTAGTGCTAAGGCATAAACATAACATGACACGGCGATTCCCGATAGTTGCCCTTTAGTTTCACATGGCACACATTCCTTCATACATACACACGTCGTTAAGTCCATAAGTTGAACCACGCCGTGTGGAACAGGGCTCCCGGTATAAATAGACTTTCCAGTCCTTAGCGCCACAACCGTTCACAGTTGCCGGCAATTGCAAAACACACGTGACCCTTGACATCAACCCGGAAGAGGCCCGTGCATGCGCAACAGCACTCAACGCACCCAGTTGCACGGGGGAATCGTGACAGATCCCCCGCCCAAAGGCAATCCTCCGGAAGTGCCGAAAGTCCATTTCACACATTGGTGGCCCCGGGCCCTTGGGCCGAATGTCCCAAGAGCGCCAAGACGAAACTGCACGGTGTCCTTGGAGCAGGGGAGTAGAGCAAGGACTATTGCTGGACAGACAGGCTGAGCGATGCCCTCATCGACGCTTGGAAGTGGTGCAACGTCCTCGGCGGTGCCTGGGAGCAGCGCTACATCCTCGGCCGAGCAATGAGGCTGAGCGACGTCCTCAGCTGAACGTGGAGGTGGAGCAACGACCTCAGCTGAGCAGGGAGGCTGAGTGGCGTCCTCAGCTGGACGGGACAGAAGGACAGTTTCCTTAGCTGTGCAGGGCAGCAGGACAGCCTCCTCGGCTGGGCTGGACAGCAGGACCGTTTCATTAGCTGTGCAGGGCAGCAGGACAGCCTCCTCAGCTGGGCTGGAAAGCAGGACAGTTTCCTTGGCTGTACGGAGCTCCACCACTGAGACCTCCCCATAAGCCTCAGGCTGGAGCCCTGCTGTCCTCGTTGCCCCCTCGTTTCTCGGCTAGCCTCGGGCCTAAACTGAACTGGATTTTCCAGAACAGCCGGCTTGGACGAGACATCAGGAACTTGGGACATGACTTGGGCTTGGACCGTTAAGACTTGAGACATGGCTTGGATGTGGGTGTCCGAGACTTGAGATTGGGTCTGGACTTGTACATCGTGGACCTGAGACTTCGATTTGACCGAGCTTTCCAGCTCTTGCAGTTTGGCAGCTAGATCCTTATTCTGTCTTTCTAGCTGCTGTCGCGCAGTCTCACTCTTCTGAACCATGCGGCGCTCACCCGCTAGATTGGTGCTCAGCGTGTCCACTTGTGCATTAGCCTTCTTCAATCGTTCATTAATGAGTTCAATGTTGCCCTGTTTCTTATCAAGTTCCTCCTCCAGCTGAGAAATATGAGCCTCCAACCTCCGCTTCTCCTCTTTCAAAGCGGATATCTTGGAGTTGCAGCTGGTCACTTCACCATGCATCTCATTTCTCTCCTGCTGAACTTGCTTCTGACTGCGATCAGCTGCAGACAGATCCTCATGTAATTGTAGATTTTCAGCTTTCAGACTCTTGACCTTGCGTTCACTCTCTTTGCCGCTGCTCCATGCAGCATCTCTCACTGCTCGGAGTTCATCCACATCCCGCAACTGATCCTTTAACTGAGTCTGTACCTTCTTCAGTGGTCCCTGTGCTTCATGACCTGGATGAGTTGAACTTCCCGCTCGGACAGGTCAAGCTCCAGCTTCTTCTTTGCTGCCACAGCCAGAGCGTTCTGTTTCCTCTCATCCTCCAGCTCTGCCCCCATTTCATTCACCTGTTCCAATTTCTTTTCCAATTCTGATATCTGTGTCTGAACGGGTTGAAGCTGTTTCTCTGCACTCTTCCTTCTCTCTTTTTCGTCCTCCAGAAGATCCTTCAGTCGATTCTGTTCGTCCTCTAGTTCAGCGGTCCCCAAACTTTTTTGCGCCACAGACCGGTTTAATATCAGACAATATTTTCACGGACCGGCCTTTAAGGTGTGGCGGATATATACAACAAAATAAAATGATAGGACCGGAATAAAAACTGGGGTATTTTTAAAATATAATAATAAACGTGAATCCAATGTAAAATCGCAACTTTATTAGCAGCGTCCTCGTAACATCCTCTCTCCCCCCTAACGCTCTCTGGTCTCTATGGTAAGGTTTCAACGTATCACGTGACCGAGACAAGCGTCTTGACATGCATCAAGAGTGAGTCGTAGAAGGATGTAACGGAGAGAATCCGGTCATTTTTCAGATCCAGATAATAAATAAAACGGAAATAATGTAAGTTATTTATTCTTTCTGTGTGGCCCGGTACCAAATGACTCATGGACCGGTACTGGTCCGCGGACCGGGGGTTGGGGACCGCTGCTCTAGTTGCCGAAGCCGTGTGCGCAGAGCCAGTTTCTGGCGTGTCTCCTCTTGTAGCAAATCCTGTGTTTCCTGTATTTGCAACTTAACAGATGAGCATTCTTTAGTAGCTTTGACATATTTCTTTTCCACTTCAGACAGAGTGCTGTTCAAACCCTCCAACTCCAACTACATTTTGCTCATTTTTTCAGCCATTTCCTTCTTCTGTTTCTCGCTCTCGCAGTGGTTCCATTGGAGCTCCTGCAGCTGAGCTTCGCCTTTCCTTCTGCGAGATTCAGAATCTTTTTTACTCTGAGTGACTGTGACTGGAACGTGAGGCTTGCAGTGATAGGGGGTTGAGGCACGGCTTGGGTAGGCACTTGAGGCTTGATCTTGTTTGGAGGTTGATTTTGAGCTTTGGCTGGAGCTTGGATGTGAGTTGTGGCTGTGGCTTGGACTGGAGACTTAGAGATGAGCAGAACTCGCTTCACTGGATGAGCGGTGACAGTCCTGTCCTTCTTCTCTAGTTCTCTCTAGTTTTCCCCAAAATTATTCACCCCTGCCCCTGATGTTATACTTAATTTTTTCAAGGTTTAAAAAGAAGATTAAATCTTTAAGCCAGATTGATATAGAGGGGGGTTTTGGAGAGGTCCAGGACAGCAATGTTCTGTGCAGAGCAAGTAACGATGCAAAAGCCACAACACTAGATTGATAATGGTTCAGAGGCTGATGCTGAGATGGAATTTAAGGACAGACATCTAATTTGATTTTAAGAATGTCGGAGACAGTTTCAAAGAAAGAGTTCCAAAGGTTCTGCAGTTTGGGACAGAGTGCGAACATATGACTGAGGTTACAGGGTGAAAGTTTTAATTTTTCACATATGTCAGGAACATTGGGATATATTTTTGATAGTTTGCTCCTAGAGAGGTGAGCTCTATGGACCACTTAAAATTTTATGAAACTAAGTTTAACACAGGACGTGGTGGTATGTATTATCTAACGCTCTGCACCAGTAATCATCCTCAATCTTTAGGCCCAGTTCCTCTTCCCAATCATTAATTGTTTTGATACTGTAAGAACTGTCCTGTGACCAGATCATTGCGTATATCTGTGAAATAATACCACCCTTATGAGGATTTAGCTTGAACAGAATTTGTAGGTAAGGAGGGCAACACAGCGAATAGGGAGGAGACATAATTATTAAAGAAAAGATCCTCAAAGCATTTCAGACCCTTCTTTTGGCACAAAGAGAATGTGGAATTTATAAAGGAGGGGGGAAAGAGGTGGCTATTACATATAGGTGCCATGATTGAGGCCAAGATGGATTTAAAATGACGGCAAAACTAATAGAATATTTTTAGAGAGGTACATGCTATTGGATTATTGGTGTAGTATGGAAGGGGTATAGGAAGGGAGGAGAACACCATAGCCAGGTTGGAAGTTGAAATACAAGACTTTGCTTCTAAGTGGCACCATGGAAGAGAGGGGACCTGCACCCAGAGCAACAGTTTCTGAATATTAGCCTGATTGGTTTATGAGTAAGCATTCACTCTTTTTTAGGTTCAGTTTATAATTTTAAAAAGAAAAAAAGAATATTTTCTCACTGTGGGGTTAAAATACCTCCACGGATCAATGTAACCATTCTGAACCATAAACTCAGAGAATACCTTTGCCATTGCAGAGGGACTCTCAGTTGGCTTGAATTAGGTCGAATTTTCTCTCCTTCTCCTACCTTGACTTTTACTTTCATATAGGGCCTCTTGAATTCTGAAAAATTCTGCAGCATCCATGTTGAGGCATTGCATTCTGTCAAGGTCGATTGAGCAATTTGTTTAAACTATAAACAAGTTTTTCGGAAAGTGGCTTGCTGGCAAGGATACTTACACACTACATAGAACTACCACTGTAAAATACAAAATGACACCCCCATGTCCTCCTTAGAGACAGTTCAGTAGGTGGTTTAAATTGATGACCTCTGGTAACCCTATTGATCTGTGCGTGTGTGTGTGTGTGTGTGTGTGTGTGTGTCTCTGTCTGTGTGAGATAGGGCGTGTGTTTCCTGAGCGGTTTGATGACCAGAATACTCATGTCGTGTTTATGCTAATTAAGGGGCGAATCGAGCGTGTTTCAGTGTTTTACGACCCGTATCAATGCGTACATGTGCTACGGAGTCAGTCACACTGACACTATCATCTCATGCATATCTGTTAGCGTGTTTGTAGTATAATATAAATTTCTCAATTTACTTTTTTGGCCAGTTTTGAAACATAAGCATAATTCCAAGAGAAGATGGCTGTCTATCTTAACAGTACATGATTTATTGATTGTTTAAAATGTTCTTATGTTTTTTTGTGTTTGTTTGTTTTTTCAGAAGATTTATCAAACCTTGTAAACAAGGTTGGTGCTTCTGGATGCGACAATCGCACGGCTAGTGTTAGCGGCCATGGTGTGACAACAAAGCCGAAAAGACTGAAAGCAAATTGGTTACGATCACACAGGTGCATGCTCTAGTTGATGGTTGTGTGAGAGTCCTTGATTTCGTTCCACCAACATCAAAACAGAATGGTCAAAAACGTTTGTTTGCAGCAGTGTATTAATGCTGCTGACATCGTTACAGAACACTCGGACATCTTTGAGAAGAAGCAGGCCGATTATAAGCAGTCTGGGATGGCCACACTACAAGAACACAGCATTTGGATTAAGCAGATGATAGCAACACAACATTGCCAACAAAGAGCCCACGATCAAAACCTGCCAAATGGACTTGTTAAAGCAGGTTGTGCTCATTCTTAAAAAGAAACTCGGTTGAGTTGTAAAATATGTTTCATAGAGAAGTGTTTTTTTTACACCGTTGTTCAACCATTATCCCCACTGTATGTCGAGTTAGTTTCATTGTAATAGTTTGTTGTTTCCGTTTTGTTTTTACTGTTTAACGTTTTTACTAGATTTATTTCCATAGTTGTTTCATTAGTTATTTAAGTGTACACCCGTACATGTGGTTTAAAAATAAATAAATAAAATAATAAATAAGTAAATTAATAATAATAATAATAAGGGAAGAAGAAGAAGAAGAAGAAGAAGAAATAGAAGAAGAAGAAGAGGATCTGTTTAAAAAAATGACAAAACATCGTTGGGAGTTGGTTGGTTGTGCTCAGAGACTAGCAGCTAGTTTTGGACGATGTGTTGACAGCGAGCGCCACCTTGAACAGCCCAGCAACACTGAAACATTGCTCTATTTAATTCAGAAAATGGATGACATTAATAGATCTGACTCTACTGCTGGTACATTGCTAGAATTATTAAACATTGTGAGATCAATGCCAGATAATCAAAAGAACCAGTTCCAATTTCATCATTAGGTCATGTCTTAAATTCACATCAGATGGGCGAGGGTACAGATAACCGACCATATCATTAATTTACTCCTGCGCTACCAAATATGGGTTTAACTCCAGCCAATATTGACACGTTTGTAAGAGAGGGTGCTAATATTGGTGGTAATACAGTGTCCAGAGGCTCAGATTCAATAGTTT
>CM022762.1:31764661-31927161 GCA_012411365.1 Ameiurus melas
TTTGATTTCACTTTAGCTGCAGAGCGCTTCTTTGCCATGAAAAATTCCAGAAAATAGTCATAAAAATAGTCATTTTGTTTCTTTCTAAACTAAAATAAATGTGGCAAACTGCAGTTGAACATTTAGCTGCACCCTGTTTTTGTTGTGAACGTGTTTTATTAGACACTAATCCCACAGCTGCGGTTTGTTACTTTGAAATGTGTGGAAAGGAAAGTGTACAATACATTTTTATCTTTCATTTGACTTGATGGTTTTCGTTATAATCTCGCTGGAACACATCTGGGTCGGGTCAGGAATGAGGAGGCGGAGGACGACTCAAAAGGGAGGTTATGCATGGACATCACTTTCCCGCTGGAACGCCCCCTCGGCTGGACCGAGTGGCAAAACATCCAGCAAGAGAGTTGGTTTTAATAGGGGAAGCTGCGAAAATGCCAGTATAACCAACGGTCATCAGCTTAAATTAAAGACCGTTGGTCTCCACAGTGATCTACGGACGCTGGCGTGTGGCCAGAAATCGGTTTTCCCGATATTTAAATGTACCTGAAGCCTAAACTGCGAAAGGGGTGAAATATGTAGAATATGCAGGAAAAGTAAAGAATGTGCAGGACCTGGAGGATTTATTCTGAAGAACAGCAGGCAGTTTAACTGCTCAGGACAAACAAGGGACTCATGAACAACTATCACAAAACGAAACGAAAAAAAAAAAAAACAGTCGTGGGTCATCCAGGTAATGACGCGGTGTTAAGAATCAAGGGTGTGTAAACTTTTGAACGAGGTTATTTTTTAAAAATAAATTCAGCTACAATCTTGTCTTGTGGGCTATATGTAAACATGTGTTCTGTGAAATAACTTATTCAGGTTAAATCAACATGGGATTTTTTTTATCCATCTTCTACCGCTTACTCCTTCTTCAGGGTCACGAAGAACCTGGAGCCTATCCCTGGGAGCATCGGGCACAAGGCGGGGTACACCCTGGACAGGGTGCCAGTCCATCACAGGGCAGGGATATTTTATGATGCCTCTTATTTTGTTAACAGTATTAAGATTTAGCAGATTCTGCAAGGGGTATGCAAACTTTTGGGCACGACTGTGTGTGTAATTATATTTATATATAAACACAAACACACAAAAGACATGACGAATGACTTGTTACCTCGTGTTCCAGTCGCTATATCGGCGATCTTCTGGAAAGCATCCAGAAACGAGCCGATGACGATGATGGTTGTCCTGAGAAGTTGAAACATAGAAAGACGCATTTGAATTGTATTGTCTGTTCATTTTAAACTGAATGTAAAAACACACGGTCAGAGGCGTGCCCTTTTCACTGTAACATCTAAAGTGTTCGAGGTAGAAATGTGCACAGATTGATGACATGACTCAAAAGTGAGTCCCCTTTTTAATATTGAAGTAGCTTGCTTGTTAATATTGTAGTGTTTTGAAGCTAGATGTTTGGACTTACCCGATGTGTATACACGACACAAATTCAAGAAAAATGCAAGAATATTCAACTACAACAACATACTAAGATTTTTTCCCCCAGGTAAGACAACTATGCTTTAATAGTTCAGATTCTAGATCAAATCAATAATCAACTGAAACTGAAAACTGGACTGTGTTTCAACATGGGCCTAGTCCTGTAAAAAGGTTGATCAAGGATTACACCACACTACTTCAATAAGTAGATAAGAAACTACTTGGGGATGTGGAAAGACTCGTGCTTTTTTGTTTTGCACCAAACCACAATCTTACTTTATCGAGGTCATGTTTCAAGGATTGTTTATTCAGAGGCAATGTACAGTCCAGTGGTGGGGGGACAACAACCCACCAAGAATAGTGTTTACTCATTCTTAAGAAAAATAAGTGTCAGCAAACCTTTGGTGTATAGCAGTGTTGTCTGTTTTCATGGGTTCTTAATATTTAAAAAAATAATAATGAGCTGAAGGCCTTGGCACTAGTAGTAGAAGGGAAACACCGTAGGTGGGTGATATGACTACCTTAGTGAAGGATTAACGTGTGTCCACAATTAGTTTGGACTCTTTTTATCATGACACTAAACCCATTTAGACAGTTGCTGAAAACACTTTGAAATGGATTCCCAAGTGGTTGTATTAACCAGACTCCACTGGCCAGTCTAGCTTGTGCTCACTGTCAAACACACAAACAAACCAATAACAGCCAAGAGTAGGCAGTTCCTTAGCCAACACACACACACACGTTAAAAAAGTTATACATACATACACACACACACACACACACACACCCTTCCTTTTGGATATCCCGTGTTAAAAACCTTTCCAAAAGTGTCAAAAGAATAAACACTGGTTCCACAAGTGTGTAGAAGCATTACAGTCCAGTAAGACATGATTTAACGGATGGTTGGTTCTGACAGGATGGGCACTTTGGTGAATTTTCTCCAGATAATAAAAACTGCTTCTGTGACCCTTACCTGTCCTATCCGGCATCGAGTGTAAGCGACGTGATCCCAGCGATTATTAAAAGGGAATGCGCGTCTTGTCCCAACAACGGGATTTATTTCCCATAATTGTTGTTTAAACACTGATCTCATTCCAATTGCCATTTGTTTTTAGTGAATACGTTTAATGTTGGTTTCAGGTCTCTGAACAGAATAGAGCATACTACCGGTTCTGAGGATAATGCTTTTTGGCAGCTCTATCTCCTGGTTCATTACCAGAGTTCACAGAGTGACCAGATACCCAGCAGAAAATACTAAAATTCTTTGATTCCAGAGATATCATTTGTTGAAAATCTTCTCGATTGTTGGGTGATTGTGTGTGTTTTTTGTTTTTTTTATAGATTCCAGTGACATGATTTGGAATCAGTGATCATTAAAAACAGATTTCTGTGGCACAGTCTCAATGAACGTCAGTGCCAGTAATACGGCATTTGCCTCTGCAGTAAAAGCTGAACTTTGGTAAGGGCCTTGACACAGTTGACTTGTTGCAAAGGCTGCGGCCACTTGATTTAGAGTAGGGATGTCATAATACCAAAAATCTAGAAGTCGATACCATCAAAAGTACACGATACCAAGGTCGATACCACCGTGTGCTTTAAAATTAAAAAAATAAAATAAAAAACTCTCCTGGAGGACATCCGCCTTTGGTTGATACTGGTAAAGAGAGTGAGAGTGGTGGGGTGGGGTTTAGTTATCAAACACTAGCTGCGTTTACATGGACAACAATAATCTACTCTTAACCCGATTATAGACCATACTCTAAGAAACTACCATGTAAACAGCAATTTTTACTTACCTTAATCTAATTATGGTCATAATCGAAGTAAGCTCTAATCGAATTAAGACAGGTGGAGTATTCCTGTTTTAGTCACATTATGGACGTGTATTACAGTATATAGTTAAATTGGGGTATAGAGTACGTATACATGGTTTGGGACGCACCCACGGCTTCAAGCAGTCGTCTATTAGCACGTACATCATGACTAATAATTAACTGCACTTAAAGTGTTCATAAAAAATTAAATAAAAACACCCAAAACTGTATACGGTCCCATAATGAAGATGAACTGTATGTCGTTACACGAAATTCTGGATGGATGTCGGACGGCGTGGCGCGGTGATGTAATGACGTGTGCCGTTAATCTAATTATGATCTAGAACGTGTAAAACGGGAACATGACAGGAGTATTCTAAAAGCAACTCATGTAAACACCTTAATCACATTATTATCTTAATCAGAATAAGCTCAATAATTAGATTAATGCTGTCCATGTACACATAGTCTATATCTGATAATGAGGGGAGGTGCACTCCTAAACGCACATGCTTCTCCAAATTCCAGGTGTTTCCTAACTTTGTTTGAAATGAACGATAGCATCGGTTTCACACCGGAAACCGATACTAGCTTTCCTCCCTTTTCCTCTCAGTGAGCCAGGGCGGAGCTAAGCTTAAAGCTAAGCTAATATTTTGCAGTTTTTCCTGGGTGCTTGTAGGCGTTCTTCTTCTTCACCACTTGTGGACC
This sequence comes from Ameiurus melas, assembly GCA_012411365.1. Classification (NCBI taxonomy): domain Eukaryota; kingdom Metazoa; phylum Chordata; class Actinopteri; order Siluriformes; family Ictaluridae; genus Ameiurus; species Ameiurus melas. The sequence goes on from CM022762.1 coordinate 31,768,657, forward strand.
AACTAAAAACACTTGCGTGTATTTGCTGCCCCCTTCAGGTCCGGAAGAATTGCAACCTCTGTACTTTCGTTACAAACGGTACCAACGGAAATGCAGAAAAACAAGTACCGTCACGTTTTAAAGAATGTTGGTACCAACGTATCGGTTCTCGTGACATCTCTAATCTAGAGATTTGGATCCTATCTGTGTATATTGGGTTATGTTGTGGGAACGCCGCTCTAATAGCCAGGAATTGTTGGTAATACTCATTCAGATTCGTTTTTGATTTTTAGATTTCTTGTTAAATCCAGATGGATTTTGGGCTTCTTGAGATCCCATGGGGAGAATTTCACAACAATGTGTCTGCTCCAGGATGTTTAAATCCACGTTCAGGTTCTCCAGGTGTGTTTTTATATTTAGGCCAAATGGATGAATGCGACTTGGGTTTCTTTCATATAGTACTGTTGAGAAAATGTTGAGTTGAGAAAACTACTGGATAGACTGCATTTTCTTTATCTGTTTGGTTGCAAATTGTAGGGCCAGCTTTAAGCTTCTGATTTCCAAGAAGGTTCATTGGCTTCCACATATAAACTATGAATTGGTGACAGTCTGTGTTATTTATCTTCAGTTGGATTTTTCGCTCGATAGCAAGCATGTATCCCGAACATCACTTAATTTTGCCAGATATTTGTTGATGTCTCAATGACTGCCACAATGCGGTTGCGATTCGATCGATTCAGGGGCCCGCGATCAATATTGAGTGAAGTGCCATCAGTAACATTTCTATTAATTCACAGTTGCGACCAAAATATATTGTGAAAACTTTGAGCTTTTGTCCCACTACGAAACTCGACATATTTCAGTGCAAATAATGACCCGTGATAAACTTACATTCTGACAGACGTCACACCCGGGAAGTGGCTGGAATTAGATGGTCCTAAATAAAAGGTCCATCTCAGGGACGGAGTTGGACCAATTTTCAACCCGGGAGTTTAATACTCAAGACCAGCTCATTTGTTTCATTTGTGGACGAATGAATGAAGTCACAGTTCAGTTCTTGTTCACAGTCACCATCCTGTTATATTTATAACGGACATGTTTCAACAAGAGGATAAAGATGAATAACAAATAACATACCGAGTATTGATTTCTGCTACAAAAAGTCCAACTGTAACATTATGAAAAAAAGATCTCCGTTTGCATGCAAACAAATATGAAGTTTTTCAGCAAGAATATTCTTTTTTTTTTTTTTGGCAGCTACCTCGGCATGTGATGATGGTTTGTTTATATCTCCATGGTAACGACCTGGATACACTTGTGCTTATGTGTGAGAGCGAGAAAGCGAGAGAGAGCACACGGTGAAATCGGGTGGTCTCCAGAACAAGGAGAGCATTCACAGTAGGCCGATGGCTGAACGAGCATCAGGCAGCGAAACAGAACACCAAATTGGAACTTTGAAATTCTGATATCCAAGACAGTCCAAACGTTGAAAAGAAAAGAAAACGTTGGGGGTGAAGGAACCAAAAACCAAAATAAGGCAGACACACACAGCGTTCTCGCCCGGAAGTGATGTTAAATGTGTTATTTCACTATTATGCATGAAGTCGGTGGTCGGTGCTTTTCATACCAAACCACCAAATTATTACACATTTGTGCTAACTGCAAATAAAATTACAAAGCATTATAATTTTGCACATAAATTAACTACTTTTTTAACACCAGAGTGGTTTTGCGGAGTGCCTTAAACCGAGTGAACGTAAAAAGGCATTCAGGTGACATCGGAAAGAATTTAAATACAACAGTGAGAGTTCCACGTGCAGACAAAAGACCCCAAACAAACAAAGATGGAGAAGTGGCTTGATCTCAAACGAAAAGGTAAGCTGACAACAGGAATGACCTGCCGATTAACAATCAGTGTTTGGAAGAACGTGTGTGTGACAGTTGCTCATCATCAAGCTAATCAAACTGCTGACTGAATAGTTCTCTGTACGTCATCTCGGGATAGTAGCTATAACCACAGACTCGGATAAGCAAGTTGCAAGCCATTGATAAGGCAAGTTAATAAACATTTTTGAGAGTGTAATTCTCGGGGATGTTAATGATCGTGAGCACAGATCAAATATATAATTAATGTAGTCATTTTACAACTAAAGAAATTGCCTACCTAGCAAACTTAATTCAGTACATGAATGTATACATGAAGTGAAGTTAGCCAACAAAGGTAGTTAGTTGATGTTACATAAAGGGACGGATATAAGAATTATAGGATGACGGTAGAAGGAAGCTATACCAATTAATCTATAAAACTGGATGTTGACTAGGCTTGACTGAATGTTGAGCTCAGAGAGCAACAATCTTTAGCCATGATGGAGGACTGCTCCTTTAAATCAGTTGAATTTTTGTGTCAAGTCGCCACTGAGAAACAGGCTGAGTGATGGTCACCCAGACGTTTGCTGCCATTGATGAACCTCAGCCTGGGATGTTGGACTACTGACGATTCATTAGAAGATTTTACAGGACCTTGAAAGCAAGGAAAGTGAAGTGGTGAAAAGAAGTCTGCTATATATGCAGCTGAAATAAAATCAAAACCTAGAGAAAACCCTGATATCTTTTTATATACAGTGCCCTCCCACTAATATTGGCTGTGAAAATTTGTTACTTCAGTTCCGAGAAAACGCATCGGAGAGTACAGACCAAAGTTGCCCCAAATGACGTACTGTGCACTTACACTATGCACTATGATTCAAATGTATACATTTTAGAAAGGCAAGATCATCTTAAATGGAACACTAGCAGTTTTTAACGTCAATATCGTGTTAAAAAAACACAAAGTAATCAGATTACAGGGGGAAAAAATGAGAATACCATCAAGATTGGATTTGTCTTTCAATTACATAACATAACACGATATAGACAGCTGCTTGATTATAGTCCTGGTTCTCTCTTGCCAGTCGTGACTCACGTGAGCAACCTCCTGGTACTAGGGCTGTGACTATGGCCATGACCACTGCACCACCGCAGTTCACAAGGATCCTGAACACTCCTGGACTGAATAACTCACATTCATGTCCCTTCCCTCTATATTGCAAAGATTCTTCAACAGGCTCGGTTGGTCCTACAACCACTAAAACACCCTTGGTGAGCAAAATAAATATCCAAAAGATCTACAAACAGGCCAATGTATTAATCAGACATCAGGAAAATATAATCAAATATTCATTGAACTCCGTCCATAAGCTGCATTTAAACATGTTTATGACTTGAACAGACAAAGAGGGTGAAAACTCATACTTTACATGTCCAAATTAAATCAGACCTTTATGAGGAGATCAACTACGCCGGATCAAACTGCGCATCTGTTTAGCCTACTAGCTGAGGTCTTCTTGATGACCTCCAAGAGCGTCTCTGTTTTCCTCTAAGCACTTCTGTACCTCTCCAGCAGTCGCACAGGTCTTAAACTGGAGTTTATGCAAAAAGCATCATCTGGCTGTATAAACAACTCCAAGAGATATTCAGTGACTGGAGATGTTTCTTCACCTCGCCAAATTGCTTCTGATGTTGTCTCACCACTAGAGGGAAGAACATCACCATGTGCTCCTCACATTCTACTGTTCCCATCTCTCTGGCCGCCTGGATCACACTCTGTCAATCGCAGAAGTTGAGACATCATGATCAAGACACGCAGATATTTCTACGGTTTTGTCAGGAGCCGATTCCGTGTGCTCTTTCAATGACGACACGGCTTCAAAAGGTACATGCTCCCAAGACCTCAGTCAGCCACTTTTCCAAAAGATTTGCTGCATCCTTACCTTCCGTTCTCTCAGGAAGGTTGATTAAGCAGAGATTATAGCATTCTGTAACTCGTCCAATCCCGAGGTGAGCGAGGTGACCCGAGGTGATACTATTTGGCTTTTCAGAACATTCAGAACTTTTCAACATTATACACGGTTTCGCTAATTCGGTGCTCAGATTCTGATAGTCTACACCAAATTCTGAGATGCCCTTTTTTACCTCCTGAATAGCAGTCAGGGCGCCTTTGAATTTGGAAGTCAAAAAGTTTTCCATCACCTCGCTTTCTTCCTTTTTGCTCACCTTAAACAGCTGCCATTAGCTTTGGACTAGCTTCACTACCGTCAGGAGATTCCCACATTTTATATGGACTATACTTTGTGATTCTACAATTTGCCATGACAAAACGATTCTCTTTGTGGCCCATGTTGAACTCTACTTAAATCAACGCTAAATGTCTTTTATAGCTATAAATCTAGAAATCTGGCTGTTTGTAGGAGCACCGAGTTGTGCATCTGTCTAGCTTGTCGGCGTGTTGGATGCCTCAATCAAAGGATCTTAATGTTACTCATTGTGATGAACAGGAAAACTGCAAATATATAAAGTTTTCTGCCATATCATCGAGTGTCAATAAATGTGTGTTTAACTTCTAGATTAAGCTATAGACTTGATTACATACCTAAAATCACCCTTTCTATTACTAAAGTTTGCTCGATTATAAATATTTGCCTTTATTGTTTTTCAAATATCACACATTCTGAAAAAAAAAAAAATTAAATTTAAACGATACAATGACCACCCTATAGGTCTAGTCCAGACATGGGCAAACTACGGCCCGCGGGCCATATACGGCCCGTTAGGCTTTTTAGTCCGGCCCGCCGAACTTAGTTGGAGTGTAACTTTCCCACTGCCGTTTTCGCCCTTCGGTAAAAATGAGCGGACCAAAGAAAAGAAAAGTGAACACTGAGTGCCGAGTGTTTAACAAGGAGTGGACAACAAAATATTTCTTCACTGAGGTCCGATCAACGGCTGTATGTCTGAAATGCCAAGAAACGGTTGCAGTTTTCAAAGAATACAATATCAGCCGTCACTTTGCTACGAAGCATGCAAACTATGCTAGCAAGCAGTCAACAGAAGGACGGGCGGCTACTGCTCAGAGGTTGGCAGCTAATTTACAGGCTCAGCAGAATTTTTTTCACGACAAACTGCGATTCAAGAGTCAAGTACCAAGGAAAGTTTTTTTGCTGGCATTCAAATTAGCAAAGGCTAGCAAGCCTTTCTCCGAAGACGAGATTTTGAAAGAATGTATGGTAGAGACAGCAGATCTCTTGTGTCCGGAGAGCAAAGGCGAGTTTGAAAAAAATCAGTTTATCACGCAGGACAGTGACTCGCCGTGTGGAACTGATTGACGAAGATATAATCAGTGAGTTAAACAAAAAGGCGGACCTTTAAGTTATATTCACTAGCACTGGATGAAAGTAACGACATAAAAGACACTGCTCAGCTCCTAATTTTTATCCGAGGGATTAATGACATTTGAGATAGCGGAGGTTTTGAGCATGGGATCGCTGAAGGGGAAAAACGCGAGGAGAGGACTTATATGAGCAGGGTCAGGTGTTGCGGTCATCGAGGGAATGAAGCTGCCTTGGAGTAAACTTGCCAGTTCACACGGATATCGCCAAGATTTAACTGGAGGAAAAACCCGGGCGGCTGAAAAGAATCCAGGATAAAGTGAAAGAAGAAAACCCTGACCAGGATGGTATTTTTCTTCACTGCATCATTCATCAAGAATCTCTGAGTAAGTCTGTATTGCAGCTTAATCATGTCGTGGATCCAGTTGTAAAACTCGTTATCTTCATACGAGCAAAAGGGGGACTTCATCACCGTCAGTTCATTACGTTCCTAGAGGAAACCGATGCGGATCACCAGGACTTACTTAACCGCGACTCGCGTGCGCTGGTGAATTTGGGGAAAGTGTGTCAACGAGTGTGGGAGCTCAAAAAGGAGATCCGTTTGTTTTTGGAGATAATGGGAAATGGGCCGAATTCCCTGAGCTGGGCGCACACGTACGGCTTTGTGACTTTGCGTTCGCTGTGGACATATTGTCACGCATGAATGAGCTGAACGTTAAGTTGCAGGGGAAAGATCAGTTTGTGCACGACATGTACACAAATGTGAGAGCCTTCAAATCCAAGCTGATTTTATTCTCCAGGCAAATGTCAAACAAATCTTTCGCTCATTTTCCCACACTGGCCATGCAGAAAGAGCCACCCAAACGCGTGAAGGAAATACTGCAAATCACTGGACGACATGCACAGAGAATTCTGCCGTCGGTTCTCTGATTTTTGTCACTTCAGCTGGTGTCCTGTCACGCGAACCCCGAAACAGCACGGCGTGAGCTGCAATTGGAGCTGATCGATCTCCAGTCTGACTCCGTCTCAAAGGAGAAGTTCAAGACTCTTAAACTGAATGACTTTCTTCACTTACGCAAGCCACGTTTCCAAACCTCGGGAAAAACGGCACAGAAGATGCTGGCATTGTTTGGCGCGACCTACATATGTGAGCAGACTTTCAGCGTCATGAACTTCAACAAAGCACGTCACAGATCCCGGTTAACTGACCAACACCTCGGATCTATCCTGAGAACTGCCACGACAAATCTAACTCCAGACTTTGATGCACTGGCAAAAAAGGGAGACCAACAACACTGTTCCCACTGAAATGTGAGACACTGTGTTATGAAAAAAATGCATATGGAAAGCGCAATGTGCGCATTTACGCACAGCAGGGGTACAGTGGCTTAATTAACACGCTGCGCATCGCTCAATTTAAAGACCCCTTTCTAGTTTCTGCTGCAGGCAGGATATTTCATGCAGTCTGTCTCCCAGGACAATCCGTCCATGATTTTAAAAATGATTGAGCTTGAGTATTTCATTGGGTAATATATACGTTTTGAATGTTGAAAGTGATTCCATTGATCTTTTTCAAGTAAATGTTGATTTCTTTAACTTTGCCCCTTCAATTGAAATGTATTAAAAATAATAAATTACATTGCGTGTCCAAATGCTCCTGGCCCGGCCCCTCTGTCAAATTTTAGAACCCATTGTGGCCCGCAAGTCAAAAAGTTTGCCCACCCCTGGTGTATTCTGCACTTCTACACAGTGCTCTTGCACACAAGGTTTGCAGATGCACTACGTTTCACAGAACAATCCGAATTCCGTCATTTTTGCTCACATGTAACCCTCCTAAATAAGTGCATCATATTAGCACATGAATTCCAACCAAGTCATTGACACGCAGTCACAATATAGATATGAACACATCTGAACAAGAACCACTCATTAACAGTGAAATGTAAACAAGCAGGCAGTTCTTACCTTAGCTGAGACTGTAACTTGGCCCCTTTTGTCACAAAGTCCTCCCAGGCAGGGTAACTCGCCTAATCAATCACACAAACAAGGGCAGGGATGGTGTGTTAGTATCGTTAGTCAGAATAAATAGAGGTCAATTTATTAGGCAGTCTGGCTGTTAATTTTTGAAAACGATGCCGTTCTCCCCCCTCCGTGTAAACATACAAAAATGAGAATTTGTGAAAAACGATGATGTTGTGCCCATGCGTATTACGTGTTCAGTCTATAGGCATGCCTGCGAGTACTTCAAATAAACCTACCATTAAAATTATAGACTGATCATTTCTTTGTCAATGGGCAAACGTACAAAATCAGCAGGGGATCAAATACTTGTGTGCGTGTGTGTATAATATATATATATATATATATATATATGTATATCACACACGCATATCTCTCAATACACACACAGCGTACTAGTGTACACGTACTCTGCTAATGACAAAAATTTGCATCACATGTTTCCAAGTCATTCAGGACCAGCACTGGCTTAGTGAGAAGGTTCCAAGGTAAAATGACTGTATAATAGTGGGATGAATGCAAATATGTCGTACAGGCCTACGTGACTTTGCTGGAAGATCTGCATGCACACAAGGTATCTACAGGTTTCACACACTGCCTCGTATTTGTTAGCCGAGGTTCATCAAACGACAGTGACTTGTATAACCAGCATTTTCTTGCTACTTTGTGATTTATGTTGGTTTTTTTGCTTGTTTGAGAACTCCCATTCAACAATCGTAGGGTTGTCACAAGAAGTGGGTTCTCTTCTAGAAATAACCAGTTCGTGGATGACTCAAAAGCTTCAGAAAAGAAAGGTATGCCAATGCCTTCATGTTTCACTCGGTTGTCCATTTGAACAAAAATAAAAGGAAAGAACCTGTTGGTCCACTCTACAGAATAACAAAACAGAAACATGTAAATGAGCTGCAAGCAGTCAATGAAATGCATATTTATTCAGGGCTGATGTTTTCATTCATATTCGTATCCGAAACAATGAAGCAGAGAACAGAACATCAGCATTTATACATAAAAACACAAAGATCTCTCCCTCTCCCTTGACTTGCTCATTACTTAGTAACAGCCACTTAAGAGATGGTAAAGAATAGGCCAAGGACGTACATCTTGCTGGTATTAGTGTGAGATTTATTTCTCTGTTTGATATTTAACAAGATTTTTAATTGTTTTATTTTATTTTAAATGTTTATGCGAGATTGGGTTAATTTGTGTTACGAGTCATTTACAGTGGCAAGAAAACTTGTGTGAACCTTTTTGGAATTTCATGGTTTTCTGAATAAATTTGTTATAAAATGTGATCTGATCTTCTAATTCAAGTGTATTGATATAATGTGTCTAAAATAATAAAAAAAATTCTGATTCTCATGTCTTTATTGAACACACTCATTCAACATTCAAAATGGCAGTGGAAAAAGTAAGTGAACCCTTAGAAATGATAAATGGTTGACCCCGCCCCTTGGCAGCAATAACCTCAACCAGGTGCTTCCTGTAGCTGTGGATCAGACCTGCACATCGTTCAGGAGGAATTTTAGCCCATTCTTCCTGCAGAACTGCTTTAGCTCAGTCATATTCTTTGGACGTCTCATGTGTATGGCTTTCTTCAAGTCATTCCACAGCATCTCTATTGGGTTGAGGTCTGGGCTCTGACTCGGACACTCCAAAAGGTGGATTTTGTTTTTCTGAAGCCGTTCTGTAGTGGACTCGCTCCGGTGTTTTGGCTTACTGTCCTGTTTCATCACCCAACTTCTACACAGTTTCAGCAGACGTATAGACATTCTCACATTATCCTGAAGAATTGTCTGATATACTTGGGAATTCATCTTCCCCTCAATGACTACAAGCTGGCCAGGCCCTGATGCAGCAAAGCAGGCCCAAATCATGAGTTTCCTCCACCATACTTTACGGTTGGGATGATGTTTTCATGATGATATGCCGTGTCCTTTCTACACCAGATGTAGTGCTGTGTGGTTTTTCCAAATAGTTCAATCTTAGTTTCATCAGTCCACAAAACAGTAACTTCCTCCGTGGTGTCCTGCCGTAGATACCCTGCTTGTTCAATGTTGTACGTATTCTAGACTCATGAACAGAGATGTTAGACAATTCCAATGATGCCTTCAAATCTTTGGCTGTCATTCGGGGTTGTTTCTTTACCTCATTGATGAGTCTTCGATGTGCTCTTGGTGTCATTTTGACTGGGCGCCCAATTCTTGGTAGAGTAGCAACAGTCCCAAAGTGTCTCCATTTGTAGAATGTTTGCCTAACTGTAGACTGGTGAAGTTCTAAAGTCTTTGAAATCACTTTGTGACCCTTGCCAGCTTTACGTAAATCAACTGTTCTTGATCATAGATCCTCTGAAAGCTCTTTTTGGTGAGGCATGGCTCACATAAGCGTGTGCTTCTTGTGCAGAGCAAACTCCAAACGTTTGAGGGGTTTTTATCAGTCAGAGTAGCTGTAGTCCACACCTCCAAACTCATTTTCTTAACCAGACTCCAGGTGTGCTGAAACTTGACTCCAATTAGCTTTTTTGAGGTCATTAACTCAAGGGTTCACATACTATTTCCACAACCACTATGAGTTTTTTTTTGCGTGTTCTCAAAAAAAGGCACGAGAGTCAGAAAAACCTGTTTAGATATTGGACCTTCGCAAGTTCTCCTTAACCCCTCTTACATTAGGGTTTAAACAAGCTAGAAACACTGTTTTGTGTACAAATAAGATTCTGACAACAGTTTAAATTGATAAAATTTAGGTATGGACTAAACCAGATCACATTCAACAGGTTCTGTAGCTAATACATGCTGGGTAAGAAAAAAAAAAAAAAGTTTAAATATTCTTTTACGGGATAGAATTCAGAAAACATGAAATTCTTACCAGCTATATTATTTTTATATATATATATATATATATATATATATTTTTATTTATATATATATATATATATATATATATATATATATATATATATATATATATACACACACACACACACACATATATATATATATACACACGTCAGTCATCGCTCTCACACTCCCTCATATTGGTCACTGGATGTTCAACATGGCACCTCGATGGCCTAGGCTATAAGAAGATTGCCAAGGTACGGACACTGAGCTGCAGCACGGTGGCCAAGACCATACAGCGGTTTAACAGGACAGGTTCCACTCAGAACAGGCCTCGCCATTGTCCACCAAAGAAGTTGAGTGCACGTGTTCAGCGTCATATCCAGAGGTTGTCTTTGGAAATAGACGCATGAGTGCTGCCAGCATTGCTGCAGATGTTGAAGGGGTGGGGGGTCAGCCTGTCAGTGCTCAGACCATACGCCGCACACTGCATCAAATTGGTCTGCATGGCTGTCGTCCCAGAAGGAAGCCTCTTCTAAAGATGATGCACAAGAAAGCAGACTAAGGACAAGGATTATGAGACCAAGATAAACTTGTTTGGTTCAGATGGTGTGAAGCGTGTGTGGCAGTAACCAGGTGAGGAGTACAAAGACAAGTGTGTCTTGCCTACAGTCAAGCATGGTGGTGGGAGTGTCATGGTCTGGGGCTGCATGAATGCTGCCAGCACTGGAGAGCTGCAGTTCATTGAGGGAACCATGAATGCCAACATGTACTGTTACATACTGAAGCAGAGCATGATCCCCTCCCTTCGGAGACTGGGCCGCAGGGCAGAATTCCAGCATGATAACGACCCCAAACACACCTTCAAGACGACCACTGCCTTGCTAAAGAAGCTGAGGGTGAAGGTGATGGACTGGCCAAGCATGTCTCCAGACCTCAACCCTATTGAGCATCTTAAGGGGCATCCTCAAACGGAAGGTAGGAGGAGCAAAAGGTCTCTAACATTCACCAGCTCCGTGATGTCGTCATGGAGGAGTGGAAGAGGACTCCAGTGGCAACCTGTGAAGCTCTGGTGAACTCCATGCCCAAGAGGGTTAAGGCAGTGCTGGAAAATAATGGTGGCCACACAAAATAGACACTTTGGGCCCAATTTGGACATTTACACTTAGGGGTGTACTCACTTTTGTTGCCAGCGGTTTAGACATTAATGTCTGTGTGTTGAGTTATTTTGAGGGGACAGTACATTTACACTGTTACACAAGCTGTACACTCACTACTTTACATTGTAGCAAAGTGTCATTTCTTCAGTGTTGTCACATGAAAAGGTATCATCAAATATTTACAAAAATGTGAGGGGTGTGTACTCACTTTTATGAGATACTGTGTGTGTGTGTGTGTGTATATATATATATATATATATATATATATACACACACACACACACACACACACACACACACACATATATATATATACACATATACACACTGCTCCAAAAAAATAAAGGGAACAGTTAAACAACACAATGTAACTCCAAGTCAATCACACTCCTCTGAAATCAAACTGTCCACTTAGGAAGCAACACTGATTGGGAAATGGAATAGACAACAGGTGGAAATTATAAGCAATTAGCAAGACACCCCCAATAAAGGAGTGGTTCTGCAGGTTGTGACCACAGACCACTTCTCAATTCCTATGCTTCCTGGCTGATGTTTTGGTCACTTTTGAATGTTGGCGGTGCTTTCACTCTAGGGTTGCATGAGATGGAGTCTACAACCCACACAAGTGGCTCAGGTAGTGCAGCTCATCCAGGATGGCACATCAATGCGAGCTGTGGCAAGAAGGTTTGCTGTGTCTGTCAGCATAGTGTCCAGATCATGGAGGCGCTACCAGGAGACAGGCCAGTACATCAGGAGATGTCGAGGAGGCCGTAGGAGGGCAACAACCCAGCAGCAGGACCGCTACCTCCGCCTTTGTGCAAAGAGGAGCAGGAGGAGCACTGCCAGAGCCCTGAAAAATGACCTCCAGCAGGCCACAAATGTGCATGTGTCTGCTCAAATGGTCAGAAACAGACTCCATGAGGGTGGTATGAGGGCCCGACGTCCACAGTTGGGGGTTGTGCTTACAGCCCAACACCGTGCAGGACGTTTGGCATTTGCCAGAGAACACCAAGATTGGCAAATTCGCCACTGGCGCCCTGTGCTCTTCACAGATGAAAGCAGGTTCACACTGAGCAGATGCGACAGACGTGACAGAGACTGGAGATGCGGTGGAGAATGTTCTGCTGCCTGCAACACCCTCCAGCATGACCGGTTTGGCGGTGGGTCAGTAATGGTGTGGGGTGGCATTTCTTTGGGGGGCTGCACAGCCCTCCATGTGCTCGCCAGAGGTAGCCTGACTGCCATTGTGTACCGAGAGGAGATCCTCAGACCCCTTGTGAGACCATATGCTGGTGCGGTTGGCCCTGGGTTCCTCCTAATGCAAGACAATGCTAGACCTCATGTGGCTGGAGTGTGTCAGCAGTACTTGCAAGAGGAAGGCATTGATGCTATGGACTGGCCCGCCCGTTCCCCAGACCTGAATCCAATTGAGCACATCTGGGACATCATGTCTCGCTCCATCCACCAACACCACGTTACACCACAGACTGTCCAGGAGTTGGCGGATGCTTTAGTCCAGGTCTGGGAGGAGATCATACATACTTCTCATGCCATACATACTTCTCATTTTCGCATTATCTGTGTTACCTTCACATTCTGTGTTACCCAGATGAGGATGGGGTTTCCCTTCTGAGTCGGGTTCCTCTCAAGGTTTCTTCCTCAAAAATATCTTAGGGAGTTTTTCCTTGCCACCGTCGCCACTCAGTGGCTTGTCAGTTGGGATAAATTCCATTTGTTTTATACCTGTTTGTTTCTGTTTATCTGTTCCTGTTTGTCTCTGTCTGACTGTTTATACCTCTTTTTTATTTCTGTAAAGCTGCTTTGAGACAATGACTATTGTAAAAAGCGCTATACAAATAAAATTGAATTGAATTGAATTCCTCAGGAGACCATCCGCCAGCTCATCAGGAGCATGTCCAGGCGTTGTAGGGAGGTCATACAGGCACGTGGAGGCCACACACACTACTGAGCCTCATTTTGACTTGTTTTAAGGACATTACATCAAAGTTGGATCGGCCTGTAGTGTGGTTTTCCACTTTGATTTTGAGTGTGACTCCAAATCCAGATCTCCATGGGTGGATCAATTTGATTTCTTTTTTTTAACGTTTCTTTTTATTGAACATTTCTGCTGAAATTTCTACAGAAATTTCTACGCTAAACATTTTGCTATAATTTCTGCATAAAATTTCTACGTTCATTTTATTAAACATTTCTGATGAATTTCTGTGAACTGCTAAGCCTATCTAAACTTTTCTGTCTGTCCTCCCCACCATTTCCCAAAAATACAAAATTAAACAGCATAAATATTCACATTTTTTCTTTTATACAAAAAAACAAAATTGAACCCACAACCCACCCTCCGGCATCATGGCTACCCATTAACTGTCGCTTATAGTATGTCTGTGTGATTTTGTTGTCAGCACATTCAACTATGTAAAGAAAGGAGTATTTAATGAGATTATTTCATTCATTCAGATCTAGGATGTGTTATTTTAGTGTTCCCTTTATTTTTTGGAGCAGTTATTTATATATATATATATACACACACACACACACACACATACACACATACATACACACACAGAGAGAGAGAGCACGAGATATATGCATGAATCAGACTTACCAACAGCTCTTTGGCACTATAACTGATTTTCTTGAATTGAAGTTGGCTAACTGGTTTTACATATGACCTTTATGCTTGGTTAGAGTTACAGAGAAAATGGTTTGAACAATGGTTTAACATTACTAATAACATATGTGAATGGAAGGTGCACAACTTGATTTTTACTAGTCGTCCAATAATTCAAGAAATTGGTTGATTAGTTGCCTTTTCAATAATTAAAAGAAAGAGAAAATGCTGATAAACAATAGTAGAATGCATCAAACCGCAATTTGTAAGACATATACAGGCGACAAATTTCCAGCTTCAATCGGCTCTCGTATGGGAGCTGGCTAACAGCCAACTTGTTCGCGAATGACACACAACTATGTCATTACACAGGTGTAATAACTCTTAAGAAGTGGGAAATGAAAATGCCAATGGACTTTGCTTTAGCATTTGAAATCTGGCAGACACTGTACGTTCATGTCAATGAAATGCAAACAGTATTTGCATTTTCATATCAATTATGTCACAATTTATGCTGTCGCAAATAAAAAAAACGTAACTGCAAATACAATTACTTTTGAAAATAGGCTGCAAAACACTACAAAAATAAAAAACTACCCTAAAATAAATCCGTGCTATAAATGTGCATCATATTTAGAGTTGTAAAGGTATGATAACAGTCAGCAACATATCATGGTTTCACTGTATTAAACTATCATTATTATTATTATTATTATTATTGAGTTACAATGAGCCTTAAAGGAATGAAAACAGTGTTTTTTTGGGCGGGGCTGAACAAACGCTTTATTATAATTGAAGGCATTTTTAAAAAAGTATTTGTAAAAAAGTCCTGTACCTTTAACTCTCACACATAAACTTAGTCCATATTTTGGGATATTGCAAAAAATATTTGTATTTTTTTTTTTAAATTGCTGGATGGAAACACCAGATGTTAATAAATTCTCCAAAACACACATAAAAAAAACATCATGCGCTTAATTAATGCAGATAGTTTATTTAAGAGGACAGGCACAAAAAAACAAACAATGGAAACACATTTACAAGATAAATTCCTCGATACACATCAAAAACCTTTATGTGACTTTTCCTCAACAAATCATGTGATTGGATAATTGGCTGATGAGATCGGATATCCAGTGCATGTGGCCAACTTATACATCCCGATGGCGATGTGTTTTACTGTGGGAACTGGGGCGCAGTGGGTTCGACATAACTGCACTAACCAACGGACCGATCTCATCGCACAGCACCAGAAACGTTGGTTTTTGTTATCGTGATAACGCCTGAGCCAAAGTCGGTCGTCGAAAGGATTTTGTATAATTACCTCCCAGAACTGTCTCACACGATTCCCTTCCCAAATCTCAGGCACCTGCCTTAGATTACAAGATAACATGAGGTTTGTGACAGCATTTCGTCTGTGTGCTCTGAAACGCAAGTCATTTATTGCTATAGTGTTTTGTTTTTTCAAACTGGATATCCGTCCTCAAGGACAAGACCCCTTATTGTACTATTTGCTGAATAACAAAAGTAAATTTATCGTCCACCTGCACAAGGTGACCAGACTAGAACAGCCAAAGTGCATTCAAAATTAGAAACATACATGGGCCACTTTAGTAGGAACACCTGTACATTCATCCAATTATACCAACCAGCCAATCATGTGGCAGAAGTGGAATGCATTAAATCAGACACCAGTCAAGAGTTTCATCTAATGTGGTGATCAAACATCAGAATATGGGGAAAAATGCGACTGCCTAACAGATCTGGTTCGAAAAAAAAAAAAAAAAGGGGGATGTGGAAAAAAGGGAAAAAAAAAAGGGAAAAAAATAAAAAAAAAAAAAAGAAAGGAAAAAAAAAAAAAAAAAAAAATTTTTTTTTTTTTTTTTAAAGATGGTAGGGTCAGAATTTGGCATCAAGAGCATAAATCCATGGACCCAACCTGCCTTATTTCAACAGTTCAGACTGAAGGCGGTGGGGTAATGGTGTGGGCAATATTTTCTTGGCACACACTGGGTCCCGTAATACCAATCATTTTATTGCCACAGCCATCTGAGGATTGCTGCAAATCCCATGCATCTCTCCATGGCCACAATGTACAGTGAGGGAAAAAAGTATTTGATCCCCTGCTGATTTTGTACGTTTGCCCACTGATAAAGAAATGATCAGTCTATAATTTTAATGGTAGGTTTATTTGAACAGTGAGAGACAGAATAACAACAAAAACATCCAGAAAAACGCATGTCAAAAATGTTATAAATTGATTTGCATTGTAATGAGGGAAATAAGTATTTGACCCCCTCTCAATCAGAAAGATTTCTGGCTCCCAGGTGTCTTTTATACAGGTAACGAGCTGAGATTAGTAACACACTCTTAAAGGGAGAACTCCTAATCTCAGCTTATTACCTGTATAAAAGACACCTGTCCACAGAAGCTATCAATCAACCAGATTCCAAACTCTCCACCATGGCCAAGACCAAAGAGCTCTCCAAGGATGTCAGGGACAAGATTGTAGACCTACACAAGTCTGGAATGGGCTACAAGACCATGTGACAACAGTTGGTGCGATTATTCGCAAATGGAAGAAACACAAAAGAACTGTCAATCTCCCTCGACCTGGGGCTCCGTGCAAGATCTCACCTCGTGGAGCTGCAATGATCATGAGAACAGTGAGGAATCAGCCCAGAACTACACGGGAGGATCTTGTCAATGATCTCAAGGCAGCTGGGACCATAGTCACCAAGAAAACAATTGGTAACGCACTACGCCGTGAAGGACTGAAATCCTGCAGCGCCCACAAGGTCCCCCTGCTCAAGAAAGCACATATACATGAACGTCTGAAGTTTACCAATGAACATCTGAATGATTCAGAGGACAACTGGGTGAAAGTGTTGTGGTCAGATTATAAACTTGTTCAACTTGTTATAAAGTTGAGGTCAGAAAGCAGGGTCAGCCATCATATGCCAACCCTGGAGTAGACAGGGATAAGGGCCTTGCTCTTAAGGGCCTATAGGAACATATAGTAGCGTGTTAATTAATCAAGCCTACACTTTCTCTTCTGAAAAAGTAGCTTCCTCTTTATCTCAAATCAGG
This sequence comes from Ameiurus melas, assembly GCA_012411365.1. Lineage (NCBI taxonomy): Eukaryota > Metazoa > Chordata > Actinopteri > Siluriformes > Ictaluridae > Ameiurus > Ameiurus melas. The sequence continues at coordinate 31,785,569 of CM022762.1, forward strand.
ACAGGCTACAGGGATTTATATTAAAAAAGAAAAAGAAAAAAAAAAGAGAAAGATTCTAAGCACACTGTTTTTCAAAAGCTAGCATACTAGCCTGTGCTACTAATGCAAGCACTCGAACTCTGCCTTAGGACAGCATTTCTAATCTGATTCAGTCCGAGCTAAAGAAACCACTGTGACTATTTGGAAGTTCATTCCAGTATTTTGTATTCATGGAAGTATTCAGAATGTGAAAAATATAAAATGACAGAGCTGCTACAACCACTCAATAAAATGTATAAAAATACCATTAATAAAAAAAATAATCAGCCAACTAACCGATTATGAAAATAATCGTTAGTTGCAGCCCTATAAAATAAAATAAAAACACGCCCACATGTTCCAAAGGGCTATGTGACTGCTTTTCGGTTCTCAAATTTTTTTTATACATATAAATAAGCAAAAGAAACAATAAAAGCACCAATAAAGCACCTTCTGACTCCACCACTTTAATGCCTGAGGAAGCCCAAAAGCAACCGGGAGTCCCCATCAACACTTTTTCACTTTTTAACTTTAAGACGTGTTGCTAAACACGTGACAAGTTTGGTATCAATACGTAAAAGCATTGCTGAGATACGCCCACAATTCCGGTTTGGCTACGTAGCTGTGCGATTCGATCGGAGGTTATCTATTGAAAAAAAAAAGTAACTCAAGTTTGGATTCGTCGTGTGATGCAGTGTTCCCAATTTTGCGATAATTAAGCTAACAATTTATAGAAGAAGCGAAAAACAACAGTTTTTTTGTTACATTTCAAAATGGTCTTTCTGGCGAATGACTAATTCTTTACATGAAAAACCAACACCTTCCAGGAAGTAAAGAGAAAGAAGAGAATTCATTACATTTCAGTCACTCGGCGTGAGTTCGGAAATCAAGAAACAGAAGAATCTTATTTTGATGTCGTGCAGATCAAAAGTTCTAAGCAGTTTCGCAAACTTGTGAAATATACAACCCCCTAGAAGCAAAATTAGTCAAAACTTCTTAGACACCCTTATGTTTGGGTCCTTCAACGATTTATAGTTTGTTCTGAAGTCACACCAAAGTCAAGTTCTGCCCTCACTTCCAGTTCGGCAGGGTCACGATCAAATGTGGTGCATGTTAAGGACAAACCATCCTATATGTAAATAAATAAACAATAAATAAATAAATAAAACGTAAAACTATTTTGTTAGACTTAATACGACAGTAAACACTTTCGCATTTTACAAAGATCACGCAAATTGTAATATCCAACATATCGGACTGTTTCATCATATCCATCAGACACACAATACTTATACAATTTATATGTCAGGAACCATAGAAAAGGGTTACGAGTAAATGTCTAAAAGGACAAGACCAAACTATCCATTTCGGCCACATTTACCAAATTCTATCAGTAGCGCTGATTTTTGGTCGTCACGTGTGTACCTTGATGAAGGCCAATCACCTGTAAGGTGCAAACTGTGTGCACAACACAACTTATTTACAGTTAGTGATGCCCATAAAAGTCTTTAACAGGAGAGGCCCATAGAGAGCTGAAGACAGTGAAAGGAGGGAAAAAACAACAAAATAAAAGTCATTATGCTCTTTTGATCCTCTCGTACACTTCTTTCTTTTGTGCCCCAACACGCTGCTAATAGAATCCCCAAAGCCATTTTTATAAAAGTAGAAAGGTATGCGTCACAGAAACCTGATGTATTCGGATGCCTGGTGATAGAATGCAGCGCACTAGGGAGTAATAAAGCTCAGGGTGTTTTCACACCTTGTTCGCTTGAGCCCTCCAAATGCTCTCGGAGCGGTTCAGGGTGTATATGTGAACAAACCAAGTGATCTCAGACGCTCCGAAAAGGACCCACAAGCAAACCTCGGGAGCTGGTCCGAGTACGGTTCGTTTGTGGCTCGATTTCTTCATAAATAAACTCATACCGCGTATCGAACCGCGACACAACACCAATTATATGATTTGAAGCTGGTCAATCGAAAAAAACCTAAAAAAGAGATTTTAACGAATACTAAACGTCGTGTGTGAACACTGTACGAGTAAATTTGAATAATATCCTCGATAAGTCAGGCCACGTGTTCATAAGCCAGCTCAGACCACCTGTGTTATAAACACCGGATCATTCTGCACGTCATGTCGGGGAAAGGTTTCATAAACTCCCTCTAATTTGCACGAACAGCCTGATAAGACTCCTGGGTCTGATTATAGAAGAACTCTGGCCTGTCACATCCTAAATCTAGATTTTAGACCAGGAGCTTTTGATTTGTCCATGTTTTACACACGAGCAAATTTGACTCTCACCTCTTTGAACATCCAATAAATCCTCTGAAACTATTTATTATAAATAAATAAATAAAAAAAGGGTTTTGTTGTTTTTAAAGATTTGCTGAATAATTTCCAGGGATTCAGTACAAACATCTATCCGTGTGGTTTCCCCCTCCAGCTTTGACACGACCAATCAGAGCGCGGTTTTTTCCGACCAATCAGAGCGCGGTTTTTTTTCCCGACCAATCAGAGCGCGGTTTTTTTTCCGACCAATCAGAGCGCTGTTGCTAGCCGAGCCGGAGCCCTGCATTGTGTAGTCCAACAGCTGGCGAACAACTTCTGGCAACAGGCTCATGGCTGAAGGGGACACACACACACACACACACACCGCGCTGAAGGACGCATACGAAGTGGACACACAACCCCGCGTGTTTTGTGTTGCGAGCTCCCTGTGTTGTGTTTGTCGTGTGGTGGTTACCTTCATGTCGTTCATGATGGACTGAAAGAGTCCTCCCAAAGCGCTGCACTCCTTCTCCATTACCGCATCCATTTTTCCACCAGCGGAAAAAAGAGGAAAAAAAAAAACTCGCCTTCGTGTGAGGAGAGGTTGTTTTTTTTGGTTTGTTTTTTTAATGAAAAATAATTTTCAAATACAATATAGATAATGTTAGCTGACTGTCCCGGGAGCGGTAAATGTTCTAATAAAGGAGTAATATCTCGCAGAGCAGTTAGCACTGCTTTGCTAGCCGGCTAACTAGCGTCTACTACCAGCTTAAGAAAATGTAAACAGCTGTAAATTCATCGCGTTGGTTTGGCCGTAAAAAAAAAAAGCCTTTAAAAGCCCAGCGAGTGGTCCGCAGTACGCGTTCAATCAAACGAGCCGCCTTCTAACCACAGGGAACTGTGCTAAAGCCCTAAAGGCGCGGGGGAAACTACAGGGCTCGCGCCGAACTTAACGTTCCGAAAAGAGACCTCTGGGAGCGATAATGACGTCAGCCACGTGGTTCCAGCCTCATCCTGTTTATCCAAGTGGCGTCGAATCGCTAAGGTTATCTGCAGTGAAGTGCTGTTTCAGACTCCTGCTGAAGCGAATAACGTGGCCGTGTTTTCCACAGAAACACTGCCACCATTCTCTCCTCTCCTCGGCACACACTCCGTTCCCTGTCCTCCGTGTGCGCGTGAGAGCTTCCTGGGTTGGGTTCCAAACGGCTCCCTATTCCCTAAACAGGAGTGACTAAGGACGCGCCGCAGTGGTTTAGAGCGCCCTCTATAGTGCGATGGAAGTCATTTGTGATTCAGCCCAGGTTTATGATCCAAGTTGTGGGCGTGGCCACATCCTATCGCCCCATTCCGATTGTTTATCCCCCGTACACAAAAAAGCAAAACATTGGTTGCATTAGCGTATAGTTTATTTGACAGTTTATTCAGTACTAGATGCGTTGGGGAAATGAACATGTAACAATTTAATGAAATGTTGCTGAAATGAACGAAACGACTCGTCAAAAGATTCGTTCATTTCGCCGAAGGAGATTCAAAGATCCCGAGTCAGTAAAATGATCCGAACCAGGTTGGCCCGCCCAGCGCGAGTCACGAGACCTGCACGACCCAATGAGCAGTGCAGCGCAAATGAAAGTGGGAGGGGCTAAACAGGTCATCATTTGTGTACTTACAGCCACGCACATAGGACATGTCCAAATACCCACATTTGCGGTCTTGGCCACTTGATAGCGCGTGCATGGGATAGGCAGTAAATGCGCAAGGTCTTAAAAAAAAATGCCAAAACTTCGTGCCTTTAACGCACACTAAATCCACTATGTCTACCGCTAGGGGGCGATATTCGAGAATAGGTGTATCCCAGCATTCAGCGTATTTAGAAGTGTAGATGATGATCCTTAAGTGGGAATTCTGTTCATTTCAGAAGAAAGTGGGGAGTGAAAACAACATGTGCTGGTCTTTTCAGCAGAGCAAACTGTTAACCAAACAAATCATTTAAGAATAGTCATTTTACTCAGGTCTTTTAAGTTGTGTGCATTTTTGTACTTCAAGTGTATATATGTATATCTCTTCTCTTAATTGTTTAATGGGACATGAAGGAGAAATGAAAGATCTCAGGGTCAGAAAGAGGAGAGTAATTGTATCAAACACAATCAGTCTTTTTGAAGTGTTTAACTTGTGACTTTCCCCTCCCTCACAATTAGTTTTTAATTTTGGCTGTGATCTTGTGGACCTGATGAGAAACAGTTTATTTGGGTATGGAGAAGACATTTGCAGTCACTCTGTAAGACGGTCCATAAGCTTCAGTACACAAATACTAGAACCTCCAAGGAGCATCCCCAACCATGGTCCTCAGTGTGCATTAACTGGATGAAATTGTTCAGAGATGTCAGAGAAAGACGGAAATCCGCATGCAGATCAGCATGTGTGTCTCGATACAACTGAACAAGAGGCTTGGTATTTCTAACTGCATATCTCGGTGCTGTAACCTCAATTCGAAATTTAAAACACAAGACACATTCATTTCAATTAGCTGTCGTCGCGATTTGGTCTTTACATTCCACACCCAGTTTTTGTCCGTCTGAGAAAAAAAATATATATAATATAACATAGAATAATAAAATATATTAACACATGCTTACTTTTAACCATTTAAATCGAACATCACAAACCTCATTTCTATGAAAATACATTTCACTTCCCCGAAATTCACTCATCAGAGTTAGCCTGGACGTTTGTTCATGGCGTCGCTGTGTTCTGTAATTGTACGTTCTTAAAAGAACACTCAGAACGACGAGAACCACTGCCGCAACCCGGACAAACACTTTTGCGCTTGCTAAGTGTGTCCCATCGGGTAATGAAGTTCTGTCCACACTTGTGGTCTTCACACCCACTGGAACACTGGGGCCAAATACAGGAAATATGACATGTAAGCAGACAGGTGGTCAGGTGCAAAGACTGCAAGTGTGGGTATTTGGACAGGCCGACATTTACGTGTTCCTATTATTGGGAGAGAGACGATCTGTATATGTATACACTGAGTTTTCCGTGTTTGTTGCGCTTATTTTTACTTAATGGAAACTCCACCGTTATTCGCATTGATTTTGAAGTGGTACACGTATGTTTATTAGCAACAGAAAGAGCTTGTCAAGGCAGAAACCACAGTGATTTGGAGTACACTTATCATCACCTGGAGGAACACTTCCAACTCATCAATTCGTGGAAGACTGACAAGTGAGAGTGGATAGAGAAGTAATCAGTAATCCAGCGTAGATTAAAATGAACACAAATACGTTCTGGTATAGTGAACATGCAACAGTTGAAAACGACTTCACAATTAGACCACGATGCTGCCTAGGGAATGTCTTCAAACTTGCTATGCTTTTTCGCATAGCGTTTATTAGGAGCATTTCGCATATAGTACCATTTATTAAAATAATCCATAATGTAATCTTGCAGCTACATTTATTAGTGTATTTATTAGTGTATCCATCTCATGTTAATGGAGTCACATGAAGGTTCTCCAGAGAACTGAAAAGCTGGTCCATGTGATTCTCTGGCTGGTGTTAAAGCATCATGTGGTGATTTAAAAAGCCTTCAAATTTCTGTTCGTCAACCAGTTATTCATTCTAAGGGTTCACTTACTTTTTCCACTGCCATTTTGAATGTTGAATGATTGTGTTCAATAAAGACATGAAAGATCAGAATTGTTTGTGTGTTATTATTTTAGACACATTATATTGGTCAATACCCCTGACTTAGATGAAGATCAGATCGCATTTTATGACAAATTTATTCAGAAAACCATGAAGTTCCAAAGGGTTCACATACTTTTTCTTGCCACTGTATGTTCCCAGCTAACAATTTTTAGCTCCCAGAAAGTTCTTCAAGGTTTGTTTTTGTTCAGCCAGGAAAGTTTTCTTTACGGAAACAGAACGTTGTTTTTCGGTTTGCGGAGTGCGCCCTTAAAGTACTGTTAACATTCTCTTAACCTTCACTGTCATCATTTATTCGACATATTCCTACATTCATGTATCATTGATCATGTACAAAACAGTCTCTATAAAAAAATAATCTGCACACGATCACAATGTTTTTTGTTGATCCGTTGTTTAATTGTTGACATAAAATAAAATAAGCCACTCATTTGAGGACATTTTCTTAGATAAAAAGAACTGTTTTTTTTTCATATCATTAAAAAAAACAAAACCGTGACTGTAAAAACCGATCAATTTAAATTCTGATCAACTTCTCCACTTGAAAAGACAGGTTCATTTTCCCCCACTACCGTCATCGGCAAATTGAACAAAGAAATGAAAAAGGTAAGTTCCATGGACATTAGAGTAAATCATTATATGAACGAATAAATAAATAAACTTCTACTATACAGGCCTTTAATATCACAAAGTTTGTGTCCAGCCACATCTGATTGTCTGATGTTACGCCCAACAGAAAAAATAAAGGAAAGCTTCTTTAAAATATAAATGATCGTGAAAAGCATTTACGACAGTTGGGTTCAATACATTGATTTTAAAAGATGTTTGTATTTTTATACACACTGACGAATACACTGATTATAGCTCGAGTGCAGCGTCGCTATATGAACTGATTTTGATATTGACCTGAGCTGATATTTTAGTTTAACTATATACAAAATGGTCTGAGGTTATTTCATAAAAGCAGATTTCCCATATTCTCTCCCTCATTGTCTCCCGCTTCTCACACTAACTGCTGTCCATAGCCATGTTTCCGTCCAGGTATAATGTAATTACGCCGGAAATTTCAAAATCTAGAGCGTTGAAAGAAGAGTCAAAGAAAACTAGATGACAGAAAATCTTTATCATTTGAACACAATATACTAATAATACGTAATAATATATTTATCACGTCTTATAACAAATTTGCATTATCAAACATCAGAGCAGAAGACTTTAACATCATTGGCCGAACAGTTATATATATATATATATATTTATTTCTTATGGTGCAAGCAAGAAACAAATCCAGACACATTTTCTTTTTCTTTTTTTCATGGAGAACTGTTCATGGACAATGTAGCACAGCAGTGTAATTCCAAATGACATTTTATTTTTCATCATTTTGACCTCCTGAAGAGTTCTCAGCTTTGGGTTTGAAAAGTTCCAGAAATCTTGTGGAATATGGGACAAAGTTTTCTTTGTAGGTTAGTTTTGCTGACATGTGAGATGATTTAAATATTCTCACATTTGGTGGTACATCCTCCTCCTCTTCACGTAGAACAACTAAAAAACAAATAAAAACATTATAAGACAGGGTAAAGAATAACATCTCATGTTGCATGTACTGAATGTTTGAGTAACATGAATGACTTTATATCCTGAAATTGTGTATATATATATATATATGTGTGTGTGTGTGTGACTTCTTCACACACCCAAGCATACCAGGAATTTGGGGTCAGAGCGCAGGATCTGATACAACACCCTGGAGAAAAAGGGGTTAAGGGCCTTGCTCAAGGGCCCAACACTGGCATTTTGGCTGCACCAGGGTTTGAACCCTCGACCTTCCGAGCCTGAGGTAGGAAGAGCTAGGAAACAATGTATAGCGGTTTGCTAAAGCTAGTTTTACTCAACAATTAAGGAAGGATTCAGTGAAGGATGTTGGAGTTGAACCTTCAAGATTTTCTGGGTATGGTTAAAATATTTTTTCCTTCTGAATCTGTTTCTGAAATCATATAGCTCTGATTACAGCTTTTTTTTTTTTTTTTATCTAATAAACTGCTGCACAATTGGTTACCCCATACTTTGTCCATCTCTGAAATGGCAAAATGGAAGTTATTCAAGGGAGAATTTATTCCAGTCTTCATTTTCTTAAATGTGTCTGAGGAAATGTTTCAAGATTAATGTAAACAATTAAATGAAGTGTCACTAACCTTCGGGTAGTCTGCAAAAGCATTATAGACGCATTATAACCACATAGATATGTCGTTTAGTGAATATAGTATTAACTGCTGCTCATACAACATTACTTACTGTACCACCACATTGACGATATTGAAGCTTTAGTATCTCAATACTACTGTTTTACCAGTATACCGTGCAACCCTACCAGAAACAGAAACAAACTGGACTATTGCTACACACTATGAAAGACACAAATCGCTCTGTTCACAGAGCGTCTTTGGAGCAGAAAATCGTTCAGCCAATGACCCTGCGTCGATGTGGAAAGGCCTGAAAGACATCACCAATTACAAGACGTCATCCTCTCTATCTGTTGGATACCAACAACTGATGACCTGAATCGTTTCTACACCCCACACCCGCTCTGATCTTCTACATCCCCTCCCCCCTACTACTACTCAACCTGCACTCAGGGCCTGTTACTCTGACGTCCGCGGTCATGAAATCATTTCAGAGATTTGGCCCTCCTGAAAGACATCACTGGACTAATGTTGGCCCCCCTTCAGTTTGTTTATTGAGCAAAAGGTCAGCGGATGATGCCATCAAAATGGGTCTGCATTACAATCCTGCAACACATCGACAGACCAGGGATCTATGTGAGTATCCTATTTGTGGACTTCGGTTTGACTTTCAATACCATCATTCCTGCTCTGTCTAAATGAACCCAGCTCGATGTGCCAACTGCAATCTGTCAGTGGATCACCAGCTTTCTGACAGACAGGCAGCAGCCAGTGAAGCTGGGAAAATTCACATCCAGCACCTGCACAATCAGCACCAGTGCTCCTCAGGGTTCTGTGCTCGACCCACTGCTCTTCTCTCTCTCTCGCTCTACATCAATGACTGCACCTCTACAGACCCCTCTGTCCTGAAGCTCCCAAAGTTTGCAGTGACACCAGAGTCATCAGCCACATCCAGGACAGCAAGGAGTCTGCTTATAGAAGGGAAGTTGAACAGCGGTCTGTCTAGTGCAGTTAAAACAACCTGAGGCTGAACATGTTCAAAACAGTGGAGAGGAGACTGACTGCACTGAGCGTCCGCTGCCTGATGCACTTGCGTCTGTGCCCGATACTTTATGGGCATACTAATGAAGTAGCCCTCATTCAGGTAACCCCTATGCTGTGAACCTCAAAACCACTCGTCCTGTATTTACTGCAACAGTATTCGCTATCAGCAGTAAAGGAGGTGGCATACAGCCGGTAATTGATTCTTTACTCACGCAGGGTGTGGTCATTCATACAGTATCTCCTTACAACACACCTGTTAACCCTGTCAACAACTCAAATGGGAAGTGATGGCGTTATACTCAGGACCTTAAGCGAATTAATGATGTAGTAATTCCAATAAGTCCTCTTGTACCTCTCACTGCTATTCCTCACTCACACACACATTTCACGGTAATTGATTTATGGAGTCCCTGTATCTGTGCAGACACAGCCCATTTTCTGTATTTACTTTTAAAAATCAACACCACACATGGGCATGTCTTCCAATGGGCTTTATTGACTCTCCTGTTGTGTTTTCCTCTATGGTACCTCTATCAGGCCTTATCTACTCTCATCTTACCCAAGGGTCGCTGCCTTGTTCGGGACACGGACAACGTTCTTTTATCAGCTGAAGGATACGAGCTCTGCACAGAGAGCTCTCTAAAACTCTTGACCCACCTGGCTCAATGTGGTTTCAAGGCCTCGCTAAATAAACTTCAGCTCTGTCCGACACCGGTCAAATATCTGGGCTTCCATATATCTCAGGGACAGAGTCGCCTAACCAGCGACCGAGTGCGCGCTATTGTCAACGTCACACCTCCAACCACACGGAGAGGTATGCGGAGTTTTCTGGGACATATAAACTATTGTAGTCAGTTCATTCCTGACTCTGTAGAATATTAAACGAATCATGGACTACTGGTCCCCATTCCGAGGATGGAAGCACTGCGGCGGGGGTCCTGGCCCAGGAACATGGTGGTAGCTATCGCCCTGTAGCTATTAATTCAAGGTATGCCTGCTTGTTTAAGGGCTGTTTCTGCGTCCGCTCTCGTGGTCACTGACGCTGAAAAGGTGGTTCTTTCACCCCCACTCACACTGCACACATCTCATCAGGTCTTACGGTCCAAAATTTAGTGGAAAGCGTTCCCAGAAGCAAGATAAGCAGCAAGATAGCAATCCTAAGCACACAAGTCGTTCTACCAAAGAATGGTTAAACTTTAAATGGTTAAAGAAAAATAAAGTTAACATTTTGGAATGGCCAAGTCATAGTCCTGACCTTAATCCCAGAGAAATGATGTGGAACATGTTTGGGCTAGGTCCAGGGGCGTTTGTAGAGTTTGATCACTATTGGAGCACATGCCTCCTCCCAGGAATTTTACAGAAGTACTTCAAAATGTGTAGAGGGGTCTGGAGGGGTTCCCTCACCTGTCTGTATGTAGACTTGCCATCCTATACAACCTAAATTAGTTAACATGCATATAGCTTTACAGAATATAAATATAGTATAGCCTATAAAGTACATTACGAAATAAATAAAATTTTTTTTTTTTTTTTTTTTTTTTTTTTTTTTTTTTTTTTTTTTATTTATTTTTTTTTTTTTGTTTTTTTTTTTTTTTTTTTTGTTTTTTTAGTTTTTTTTTTTTTTTTTTTTTTTTGTTTTTTTTTGTATTTGTTTTTTTTTTTTTTTTTTTTTTTTTTTTTTAGTTTAAAAAATGGTTTATTTGTTTTTGAATGGATTATCTGTTTCGATAGACTGCTTTATTTATGATTAAGGATGCATGACTGTATAAATAGGTCAAATCGATGATTGAAATTCAGGTTAAGAGAACATTACACTGCAAAACCTAAAAACCTATTCGAAGCACAAATGACACAAAAGGACGTTTTGTTTAGTGTTTGTTGTTACTGGTCTTGTTTGAATGGAAGTGTTGCGACTTTTTTCTGTTCACCGTGTTTGTTCTTCGGGAAAAGCACAGCATGAACACAGTCCAGCGTTAACGGCAACACACACACACACACAAATTATAAATCAATCGATCAACAATGCAGCTCCCATTCTCCATTAAGAAAGGTAGAAAGAAAGAAGAAGAGAGCGAGAGATTTGTTATTGATATTTCTCCTGTCGGGGTTCGATGAGCCCCGTCACTAGTGTTTCTGTTCAACTGTAGTGTTGAATCGATGTACAGTTGTTTCTTATTGATTTCTGGAGTTATTTTCTAATTTGTCTGTACCCGAGCGTTATCAATATAAATGTTGATATTTGTCATGCCAATAAAGCAACCTTTTGATTTTCACTTGTGTGTGTGTGTGTGTGTGTGTGTGTGTGTGTGTGTGTGTGTGTGAATTTGCCCCCAATATGAACTACATTCACAGAATTTAAGAAGACGCTCTTCGATAACACCTTACATGATGATGATGATGATGATGAGGATGATGATGACTGACCTCAGGACAGAATATATTAGTTGAATGGTTGAGTTATTGATAGTGATTGTGCTCCTCCCACCTGGGCGGGGCTGGGGATCAGGTGCTAGAGCGGGGTGTGCACTAATCGTAGGGTTGGCGGTTCGATGCCCGGCCCACGTGACTCCACACGCCGAAGTGTCCTTGCGCGAGACACTGAGCCACAATTTCAATTCTATTAGAACTCATGGTCTAGTAGAATATATTATATACAGTACTACAGAACTCCCCAAAGCCTGCTGAAGACGTTGTTTTGTGCGATGTTACTCGGTGTGTTAGCTAGGAGGTTATTGGCCCAGTCTAACTTACCTCGGTCGTTGCATTTGAAATATGTATAATATGCACAAGACCCGAGTAAAGTCCACGTTCCGACTGCATACAGCTGTGCTGTGCGCTTATACCACTGCTTTCCATCAAACGGCATGCTGTCCAATCGCTGTACACTGTTTACATCAAAAACTGCGGCTCTACGCGCAGCTGCTGCTTCTTCTTCTTAATGGCCGTTCACTCCTAGGAGCATTACCGCCACCTACCGTATTTTATGAACTATATCTGACTATAATGATACTCTTCTAAGATCACAGAAGCACGTCAGGAATCCAGCGTTAGATGGCGCTGCGTGTTCAGCTCCTCCACCAGATCCCCAAACAGTCCCGGTCCAAGACTTGCACCATATTATAATCCGGATTATTAAATCAATCAATATTCTAACTGCATTTACTGAAGACGTTCTAATTGCTCCACGACTAATTTCTACAATAACGACTTAGATGGTGAATTGAATAGAACACACCCATAATCGATATGAGATCGAATTAAACCTTGATTTCTAAACTAAATTGGCAATAATAATTGCCATCAAAACTTACTTTTATGACAAGCTACTCCCCAGCTAATAATTTTTGGTTCCCAGAACATACATTATTAAGCTATGTTTTTGGTTAGCAAGGAAAGGGTTATTGTTTGTTTTGTTGCAGAAATAGAATGTTGTTTAGGTTTGTGTTTTAGTAACATGCCCATAAGGTTCTCTTAATCATTTATTTGAATATTCGTACATTCATGCATCATCATAAACAAAACTTTTTATAAAAGTCTATATAAACAAATAAATCAACACACAATCAATGTTTGTGTTGATCCACTGTTTACATAAAATAACAAGCCATGAATCTCAGGATCATCATTTAATTCAAAAACCCCACACATCATGAAAACCGTTTCATAGATAACAATTCGCAAGAACACTATCATTAAAAATATTAATTATAACTATAAAAAAGATAGATTTTTCAACTTCTAATCAACTTTTCAGCTTGAAAAAACAGGTTCACTTCTTCCATCACCATCATCTGCAAATTTAACAAAAAAATTATATATATATATAAATATATATAAAGGCAATGTAAGTTACATGCACATTAGATTAAACAATCTGAATTAGATGAAAAATGAAATAAATAAAGTTTACTCTATAAGTATTTAATATCATGAATACAATGAATTTGTCTAGTGGTCGGATGTTACACTCAACACCAAAAAAAAGCAAATCTTATCGTAAAGTTGATCAGATCGTAAAAATATAAATGAACATGAAAAGCAAACATGCATTCGATATTAAGACTTGTTTTGTGTTTTTTGTCATCTCACTGAAAGTTTGGTTCAGATTAATTTATTCATTTTTAAAGATGATATAGACAAATATATAGACAAGATGATATAGACAAATACCCTGATTATAGCTCAAGTGCAGCATCGCAATATGAAGTGATTTGTAGATTTGTAAACTAAAATATCAGCTTGTCAATATCAGGCTAAAATTATTGAATAAAAGCAGATCTCCCATATTCTCTCCTTCACTCTCTCCCACTTCTCACACTGTGACAGGCAAGGCTAACCCTAACCTCAGGCTTCTTTTCGGTCAGAAACCACTACCTCCGGCAAACTCTGTAGTTAAAACCAAAATGCTTATTGAAAAATGAGCTTCATTAATAAACTTTAGTGATTTGCTGCACTCTATTCAAGTGTTGGATCATTTGCTTTATTTACAACAATTGACAAAAAATCCTACTGGAATTTCTGTTTTTCCTATAGGATTTGATTTTATTAGAATCTTATTGGAACATTATACACACACACACACATGTGTGTATATATATATATATATATGTATGTGTATATATATATATATATGTATGTGTATATATATATATATATATATATATATAATAAATAAAATCTTACAAAAGTGAGTACACCCCTCACATTTTTGTAAATAGGGAAAATGGCTAATTGGGCCTAATGTGGACATTTTCACTTAGGGGTGTACTCACTTTTGTTGCCAGCGGTTTAGACATTAATGTCTGTGTGTTGAGTTATTTTGAGTTATTTTACACTGTTACACAAGCTGTACACTCACAACTTTACATTGTAGCACAGTGTCATTTCTTCAGTGTTGTCACATGAAAAGATATCATCAAATATTTACACACATGTGAGGGGTGTACTTACTTTTGAGATACTGTTTCTATCTTACAATGAATCAAATTATAGAATAGGTTATATATAGACACAGTTTAAATAGAATAGATAATCATTATACCTGGTCTCCTCCAATATGGGGGGAGGGGGCATGCCACATGATAGGGGAGGCTTGGGGGGGCTTTAGTTACAAAAGGTTGAGACCCTCTGGTATAGAGTATCCGTGTTATTTTACAAAATCAGATAATGTACGAGATCAAGCATCTGATGCTATTTGATCATGTACAACATGACTGGAGCTTGTGTTCATGGAAAAGATTTGAGGTGATACTTCTATTGCTCGCTGGCTACGTTAGCCAAAGTTAAAAAACTCAAAAACGACTTGGCTGATTGTGAATGGAAAATTGTGCAAATTAGATTTCTGTCAAATATTTTCTTTACATTCATAATAGTGTTCACGTTAACCCAAAACTGAAAGAACTCAAATAATCTGAATCATGGAATGTAATTTTGTACTTTGAACAAATAAGTAAATGTTACTCAGGAAACTTCACATTGGGTTATTTAACTCTTTGCTTCCAAGTATTCATCAATCACATCTAAAAATCTCCAACTTACGTCTTTCTGAAGAGAACTCTCCCTCTGCTCCACTACTGGCACTAGGGCCCACTTCCGAATGTAAGGCACCCCTGTCCTTGACACGTTCGGAGTTGTCTTTTGCTCTTGTTTTTTCCTTACGCTGCTGCTGCTTTTCTAGTTTGGACAACTTAAATACAGAACCAAGAAAACATACATGCATACATATCATATAAAACATACATATCATATAAAACATACATATCATATAAAACATACGTGCGAACATAAGAATGAAATGATTCATTTACTCAATACTCATGCTTGTTTATTTACTGTAACATCTTCAGTATATTAGCTGCATCTAAAATAAATGTATCTAGTATGTTGTAATGCCCAACACAAGGAAAGATACCTGTTTGGCATCTAGGGTCGGAGCAGGAGACTCTAAAGAAATGGTGACAGGTCCATCATTTTGAATGTGTACTTGCATGTAGGCACCAAACTGGCCATCTACAACAAGATAATAGAGTAGCTGATCGCCTTTTGGTTGACTACTTAAATTATTACAACTGGGAATTCAAAAAATGTTATTGTGCAGCTTACATTATACTTATATCTAATAGTCTGTTGGTGAATATCCATTCAATTAAAAGTGAAAAAGAAAAAAAAAAATACAATGGTGCTTGAACGTTTGTGAATAGTTTAGAAAATTCTATATATCTGCATAAATATCACCTAAAACATCCTCAGATTTTCACACACGTCCAAAAAGTAAATAAAGAGAACCTAACGAAACAAAATCAGATAAAAATATTATACTTGGTCATTTATTTATGGAGGAAAATGATCCGATAAAATATACGAGTGGCAAAAGTAAGTGAACCTTTGCTTTCAGTATCTGGTGTGACCCTCTTGTGCAGAAATAACTGCACATAAATATTTGCGGTAACTGTTGATCAGTCCTGCACATCTGCTTGGAGGAATTTTAGCCCGTTCCTCAGTACAGAACTGCTTCAACTCTGGAATGTTTGTGGCTTCTCTCATATGAAGCGTTTGCTTCAGGTCCTTCCACAACATTCCTATTGGATTCAGGTCATGATTTTGACGCTCCAAAACATTAACTTTATTCTTCTTTAACCGTTCTTGGGTAAATGCTGCAAGACCCACTTTCTCTTGAGGTTCAGTTCATGGACAGGTATCCTGACATTTCCCTTTAGAATTTACCAGTGTCCTTCAGAATTCATTGTTCCATCAACAGTAGTAAGTTGTCCTGGCCACGATGCAGCAAAACAGGCTCAAACCATGATACTACCACCACAGTGTTTCACAGATGGGATGAGGTTCTTATGCTGAAATGCAGTGTTCCTTTCTCCAAACACAACGCTTCTCATTTAAACATTTTTCAATTAGCCTGCTGGCTTCTTGTACACATGATCTTCAGCAAACGGGTAACAATGTTCTTTTTTTTTCTTTTTTTTAAGGCTGTGACTTTCTTCTTGCAATCCTGCCATGAACACCATTGTTCTTCAATGTTCTCCTGATGGTGGATTCATGAACGTTAACATTAACCAATGTGAAAGAAGCCATTAATTGCTTAGAAGTTACTCTGGGTTCCTTTGTGACCTCATGGACAATTACATATCTTGCTCTCGGAGTGATCTTTGTTGGTTGATCACATTCAATGGTCTTGAATTTCCTCCATTTGTACACAATCTGTCTGACTGTGGCTTGGGGAACGCCAAACTCTTTATAGACAGTTTTGTAACCTTTTCCACCATCAACAATGCTTCCCCCCCTCCCCCCCTGAGGTCACCAGAAATCTCCATTGTTCATGCTATGATACACTTCCACAAACACATGTTGTGAGGGCGCTCCACAAACACAGGGCGCTCACTCACTCACTCACTCACACCTGATTTTCATCCCATTGTTTGAAAACACCCGAGTCCAATTTTACCTTCAAATTAAACTGATAAGCCTAGAGGTTCACATACTTTTGCCACTTATAGATGTTGTGGAAGGACCTGAAGCAAGCAGTTCATCCCAGAGTTGAAGCTGTTCTGTACTGAGGAACGGGATCAAATACCTCCAAGCCGATGCACACTGAAAGCAAAGGATCATTTTCCTTAATAAATAAATAAATAAATAAAGTATAATATTTACGTTCTCTTTATCTACTTTTAGGACTTCTGGTGTTTTAGGTCATGTTTATGCAGCTATATAGAAAACTCTAACTTTCAAGCACCGCTGTATTTCCTGACAGTCATCCCATAGGCTGATTTCTTCTCACCTTTGATGAGTTCTGGTTTGTATGCAGTCCTCAACTGCTCCAGCAAGCTGTTGTAGAAGGGCTGAGCGAGAGGAGCAGCCATTGCGGAATGGAAGTCAGGCTTGTTTCCTTTGAGAGTACACTGCAGTGTGAACTGGCTCACACACAAGACCTCCAAGCCCCTGTCCATGACACTGTGTTTCCATGCACAGCCATGCTCATCCTCAAATAAACGCAGACTCAGGATCTTACGGACTCTGATCATCACACATTTTTCACACACACATACACACACACACACACACACAAAGACACACACACATCAGAAACACAATACTCTATGATGTTTCTGTTATTGTTGCTGCATCGTATGAATCTGAACATTTATCATCTGTCATTTTGATCTGGTTTCTGTACTCAGCGATACAAATAACTCTCTACGGATGTATCTTTTATTCCAGTTTCCGCACAATATCCGCACAGTCGACGGCTTCACACATATCTGTTTTCTGATCTGTTGATGATGTCGAAACAGCGCCCTACGGCTCTTACTACAGTCTATAAGGTTTTGTGACAGCGCCTGGCGTATAGTCATCACGTGTGGTGAAACAGCGTCTAGCGCTATCATTGTCTGATCATCAGGTTAACAGTGGTGTCGAAACAGCGCCCTAGCGGCTATATAGTGCTACAGTCTATCAGGTGTAGTGGTGTCCAAACAGCGCCCTAGCGGCTATATAGTACACTACAGTCTATCAGGTGTAGTGGTGTCCGAAATACGCGCCCTAGCGCGCATATAGTGCACTACAGTCTATCAGGTGTAGTGGTGTGGAAACAGCGCCCTAGCGGCCTATATAGTGCACTACAGTCTATCAGGTGTAGTGGTGTCCGAAACAGCGCCCTAGCGGCTATATAGTGCACTACAGTCTATCAGGTGTAGTGGTGTCGAAACAGCGCCCTCGCGGCTATATAGTGCACGGCAGTCTATCAGGTGTAGTGGTGTTCGAAACAGCGCCCTAGCGGCTATATAGTGCACTACAGTCTATCAGGTGTAGTGGTGTCGAAACAGCGCCCTAAGCGGCTATATAGTGCACTACAGTCTATCAGGTGTAGTGGTGTCCGAGAAACAGCGCCCTAGCGGCTATATAGTGCACTACAGTCTATCAGGTGTAGTGGTGTTCGAAACAGCGCCCTAGCGGCTATATAGTGCACTACAGTCTATCAGGTGTAGTGGTGTCCGAAACAGCGCCCTAGCGGCTATATAGTGCACTACAGTCTATCAGGTGTAGTGGTGTCCGAAACAGCGCCCTAGCGGCTATATAGTGCACTACAGTCTATCAGGTGTAGTGGTGTCCGAAACAGCGCCCTAGCGGCTATATAGTGCACTACAGTCTATCAGGTGTAGTGGTGTCCGAAACAGCGCCCTAGCGGCTATATAGTGCACTACAGTCTATCAGGTGTAGTGGTGTCGAAACAGCGCCCTAGCGGCTATATAGTGCACTACAGTCTATCAGGTGTAGTGGTGTCCAAAACAGCGCCCGCGTGACAAATAGTGCACTACAGTCTATCAGGTGTAGTGGTGTCGAAACAGCGCCCTAGCGGCTTATATAGTGACTGGTCTATCAGGTGTAGTGGTGTAAAACAGCGCCCTAGCGGCTAT
Source organism: Ameiurus melas (assembly GCA_012411365.1). NCBI lineage: Eukaryota > Metazoa > Chordata > Actinopteri > Siluriformes > Ictaluridae > Ameiurus > Ameiurus melas. Next base: position 31,804,212 of record CM022762.1, read on the forward strand.
ATAGTGCACTACAGTCTATCAGGTGTAGTGGTGTCCGAAACAGCGCCCTAGCGGGTACTATAGTGCACTACAGTCTATCAGGTGTAGTGGTGTCCGAAACAGCGCCCTAGCGGCTATATAGTGCACAACAGTCTATCAGGTGTAGTGGTGTCCGAAACAGCGCCCTGCGGCATATATAGTGCACTACAGTCTATCAGGTGTAGTGGTGTCCGAACAAAGCGCCCTAGCGGCTATATAGTGCACAACAGTCTATCAGGTGTAGTGGTGTCCGAAACACAGCGCCCTAGCGGCTATATAGTGCACTACAGTCTATCAGGTGTAGTGTAACGAAACAGCGCCCGCTAATATAGTGCACTACAGTCTATCAGGTGTAGTGGTGTCCAAACAGCGCCCTAGCGTATATAGCACCGTCTATCAGGTTAGTGGTGTCAAAACAATCGCGGCTATATAGTGCACTACAGTCTATCAGGTGTAGTGGTGTCCCAAAACAGCGCCCTAGCGGCTATATAGTGCACTACAGTCTATCAGGTGTAGTGGTGTCCCAAACACGCCCTCGGCGACCATATAGTGCACTACAGTCTATCAGGTGTATAGTGGTGTCCGAAACAGCCCTAGCGGCTATATAGTGCACTACAGTCTATCAGGTGTAGTGGTGTCCAAACAGCGCCCTAGCGGCTATATAGTGCACTACAGTCTATCAGGTGTAGTGGTGTCCAACACAGCGCCCTAGCGGCTATATAGTGACTACACAGTCTATCAGGTGTAGTGGTGTCCAAAACAGCGCCCTAGCGGCTATATAGTGCACTACAGTCTATCAGGTGTAGTGGTGTCCCAAAACAGCGCCCCTAGAGGCTATATTGTGCCTACAGTCTATCAGGTGTAGTGGTGTCCGAAACAGCGCCCTAGCGGCTATATAGTGCACTACAGTCTATCAGGTGTAGTGGTGTCCGAAACAGCGCCCTAGCGGCTATATAGTGCACTACAGTCTATCAGGTGTAGTGGTGTCCGAAACAGCGCCCTAGCGGCTATATAGTGCACTACAGTCTATCAGGTGTAGTGGTGTCCGAAACAGCGCCCTAGCGGCTATATAGTGCACTACAGTCTATCAGGTGTAGTGGTGTCGAAACAGCGCCCTAGCGGCTATATAGTGCACTACAGTCTATCAGGTGTAGTGGTGTCCGAAACAGCGCCCTAGCGGCTATATAGTGCACTACAGTCTATCAGGTGTAGTGGTGTTCGAAACAGCGCCCTAGCGGCTATATAGTGCACTACAGTCTATCAGGTGTAGTGGTGTCCGAAACAGCGCCCTAGCGGCTATATAGTGCACTACAGTCTATCAGGTGTAGTGGTGTCCGAATAGCCCTACTACCCTACTACACAGTAGGACAAAGGAGAAGTATGTCCGAGTTTTAGTCTTCTTCTTCTTCTTCTTCTTCGGGTTTTTACGGCAGCTGACATCCAAATTGTTGCATTAATGCCACCTCTTGTCCTTTCCGCTTAGTTCCCTTATCTCTTACAAAGTACCCACTCTGCTTTGTATTGAATGTACATGTCTCCCTGTCATTTCATTATCCCACTGTTGTTGTCATTGTTGATTGACTTTCATCCAGACTATGCTTTTCCCTTCTGAATTCGATAACTTAATACCGATTTCAACATTTCTTTTTTTGACCGCTTCTCATTCCCCCTGAACACCTGAGTGTGCTGGGACCCACATGGATGTGACCTTTCTCCCTTGTATGATTCATGTTGAATAAATAGACAGAATTTTATAAAGCAGATCCTGGTGGCTTCTAGCTGTGCCTGACTTTATGCTTGTAAGGACAGATACAGAAGATACAGAAGCACTACATATTAATATGTTGATGCACCTAGTTTGTTCACTCCACTCTAATAACATTCGTATGGCAAATAGTTCAACAGAATAAATATTTCAACAGGCAGATGTTCTTTAGCTGTACCCTACTCGGTAACTAGGCACTGTAAATCGTTTAGGAGTTCTCACTCAGCGTGGCGCGAGGTCCCTTTCCAGAACCTTCACCCTAACTGTTCCTCAGTGGTGGAATGAACTTCCAGTCTCAATCCGGAATCTCTCACCATCTTCAAAAACATCTAAAGACCCACCTCTTCCATCAACACCGAACCAACTCATAAACTTTTAACAAAAATAATAAAAAATGAGCACTTGCACCTCTACTCTGTGCACTTTGTTCCTCTGGAACTCAGTTAATGGATCTTGTACAGTAACACTACTAGTATTGTTCTCTGCTTGATATATCGCTTTGCTTGTATTTTTCTCGTTTGTAAGTCGCTTTGGATAAAAGCGTCTGCTAAGTGAATAAATGGAAATGGAAATGGAAATCCAGCCCCTGTGGCATGTTTGCAGGTCCTTTGACATCCTGGGGAAGTTCTTACTGCTCCTAAAGACACTCTTAAAGCCTGGGCCAGCACTCTACTCAGATCTGCTAGCACTGATTTTGTTGCTGAGCCGTATACAGTGCTTCCATAATCTAGTTCTGATCTTATTAGAGCTATATAAATATATTGCCGAGCTATAATACTAGCTCCCCATTCGAATCCTGATAGACATCTCTTGACATTTATCACTTTTTTTTTTGCAATTATCAAACACATATTTGATCTGCTCTCTCCATGTTAATCTTGTATCAAGATATACTCCCAGAAAACTGAAACGTTCAACCTTCTCTAATACATTTCCATAAAATTTCAAATGTCCTTTTTTGATCATTTTTCCTTGTAAAAGAACATAACTTTTGGTTTCAAGCACAAAGGGGAAAAACAGCATAAGTCTTCAGAAAAAGGAACCATGAGCAGAACATGTCAGTGTAAGTAAATCTCACACTGCAGTAAGAGGAAAAACATGCCTCTTACTTGCATGATGTCACAAAATTCATCGACTGCCCACCACCACCAAAGCTCAGCTCTTATGAATCACCATTAAATCATCACTATTTTCTTTACAATTAAATACAATTAGTCAAAATCATTCAATACATTTTAATAACAGCAACAAATCCAACAATGTAATGAAAACATTACGGACAAGTTTCCATCCTGTACAAATTAGTCTCTATTGTTACAGACACCAAGATGGTTCAGGAGTGTCCTTCACCAAATAAAGGGCATCAAGCCTTTACAAGCTCTTCACCGTGTGCATGTACTAGGCAAACCAGCAAATTATTCTATAGACGTTTGTGTAAAAAAAAAAAAAAAGTTGGGCTCTATAAACACAACAAAAAAGAAATTTATTTTTTTTAATTTTAATATTATGATTATTATTTTTTACGCACACACACACCAATGGTAGCAGAGCCGCCATGCAAGGCGCTTAACTTGCCATCGGGAGCAACTTGGGGTTCAGTGTCTTGCCCAAGGAGACTTTGGCACGTGGAGTCACGTGGGCCAGTAATTGAACCGCCAACCCTACGATTAGTGGACAACCCGCTCTACCACCTCATCCACAGCCGCCCACAACATAAACATTTATTAACATAAAAATAATTAACAACTGAACAAGTTTCACAGACATTTGACGAACAGAAATTGAATAATGAGTCCCTGAACAAACGGGGGTCAATATCAAAAGTACCAGTCAGTATCTGGTGGCCTCGAGCTACTTTAAGTACTACAGTGCATCTCATCCTCCAATGCGCCAGATTTCTTCGTTCTTGCTGTGAGATGTTACTTTACTCTTCCACCAAGGCATTTGCGAGCTCTCCATCACGTCTAGGGGGACACATGATTACATGTAATTTTCCACTGCAAGGACAATAAGCCGTCCTTCCTGTCTCCCTGTAGCACAGTGTAGGCGTCCTACATTATAGACATTCTAGTTTATTGATCTGGACACATCTGCAGTCCTCATGTTTTCCTGCAGCAGGTCTATAGCATGTTCATGCAGGTGAGCAGGAACCCTACACATCTTTCTTCTGGTGTTATTCAGAGTCAGTAGAAAAGTCTCTTTAGTGTCCTAAATTATTGTAACTGTGACCTTAATTGACCTTAATTGCCATGTAAACTGTTCCACAGATGTATGTGCAATAATTGTTTATGATTCATTGAGCAAGCATGAAAAACATTGTTTCAACCAGTTCCAATAAAGATCTGTAAAGCTTATTTGGATTTTACAAAAATGATCTTTAAAACACAGTCTCCTGAAAAAGGGACGTTTCATTTTTGCAGAGTTTATTTAAATCTGAGAGATTCCATTTGGTTTCGGCTTTTAATCAATAAATATATAAAGATATCCAACACATTTGATGATTCTATAGACGGAAAACAAGTTTACACGGTGAACATTTCAACAGCACAAATCAGGATCAAATTAAATGAAAGGTTTAGATTTAGGTAGGTAAGGTACGTTTAGCAAAAACTTTAGATTAGGTATGTACATAAGGAAACCGAAAGGTATGTCAACAGAATGCAAGCTGGGGAGGCTGTAAATAGGAAAGAAGACAGCTGCATTTACCAGCGGAAACAAGTAGAGCTTTGCACAAACAATAAATCGAAATAACAAACACGTGTCATATAACTTGGTGCTTATAAATTTCTTTTTTAAACCAGAGAAAACCTAACCATAAAATAACCACAGGATGAAACCAGAGGCATATCCAATAAAAATAAAAGAATAATAAATAAATCCCCAAACCCTTTCGCAAAACACATTCATACTTCAAAAGCAGACACACATTCATCATTCCTTTGAGTCTAGAACTTTCTCGTAAAGTAAATAATGAAATCACTAGTAGCATTAAATATCAGAGTCATTCAGATGCATGCTTATACAAGCATATTAGAAAAAAAAATGATATGTAATTCACAATGCATGTTTGAAAAGTTGTTTACAAAGAGGGCACTTCAAGAGATTTTTCAAAACCGACAGATACACTTGATGAGCTTCGGTCATGGTTATGACTACTTCACCTATATGCTCAATACAGTAAGGGACAAAGAAGTCCTATTTTCAATGAAGCAATTTTCATAAAGAAATTAGTGTTTACATGTATAATCTGTTCACTTTCCCATTTGGAATAATAGACATAAGTACAGGGTTCAGGTTGAGTATAGGGTTCTTTGCCTTTTGTTTGAGAATGAGATGTGGAGAAACACTTCACTTAATAGTGGGTCGTCCAGAAAACATACTTTTTATTCTAGGTCCACCAATGAGGAAGAGCACTGAGATATATGTAGCTTAATATTCATCATGCTTGATGACTGGAACATGCTTATGCTGAAATTCTGAAAGTGTGACAGGACGTATAGAGTAGTAGCATTTGTTTCATAGTTGCAGCAGTTTTTCATATTCATCAGTTCAAACGGCTTTAAAAAAAACAAAAAATCAAATCTAGCTGGTTTGATCAGTTGCAACTGTATACACTTGTGGGTATGATTTTGTAACCATCAGCAGGTATTAATTGGCTGCCCAAGCCTCCAGGTCCTTCATATCATCCTCTTCCTCTTCTTCTTTTTTCTTTGCTGCTATACGAATGCATATAAAACATGCTCATTAGCTTTGTAGAAACTACACAGTAATTAGGTGAGTAGAACTAGGTTGTGAAGATGTATAATTGTTAGTGTGTTACAGGTGTCCGTGTATTTAGCAAGTAGTAGCAATTTTGGCTTGCTAAATGTGACAAAAGATAACATAACATAATATAGATAGATATATAAGAAAACATAGATCATACAAGAAGTCATAATTGAAATGCATCAAATCACAGTGATTTAATTTGAAACATAAATATTACGCATACACAGTGACTGTGCACAATTTCTGTGCAAGTTTCGATTCACTGTTTAGTTTTCCTTTTCTAAAAATCACCAACTGGATTATCACCCACTTTGTAATAATCCAGTGTAAACTACTTATTTCGCCTTTCCTGTTTTTCTCATTTTTATAAAATCACCCACTACAAACACTGGGTGATTATAGAAAAGGCAATTCTACAGTGAAGTCCTAATCACCCAGTATACAGTAATAAGATATGAGTACTTTTGGGCATCACAGGAAATTCCACTACAACTTTTCACAAAGTTGGAATTAGATAATTTTTTTTTTTTTGTCATTACAAACAAAGGTTAGCGTGTTCAATACTTTTTTCCCGTGTCATTCCACATAACTTTATTTATGGACTTCAATGTTGTGAATTCTTTATATTTCCGGATTTCTTGAGTTCATACTGACGTCTGGTGAAATTTCATGTGAATAGCCTCATTGGAAAATTATTTACTGAACAAAATGTCGATGCGTTCAATACTCATTTCTCCCAGTGTATTAAGTGACAGAATATTACATTCTTAACTGACAAGAATAACTGGGTATAAAGTAAAATAAATTCCATGACTTTATTGAAAAGCGTCCTTTAGCTTTCTAACTTCTACTATTGTACTTTTGGTCTGAGTTTGGTGGCTCTTGTTGGTGTTGGGCGATGCATCTTCGCAAGTTCTGCTAGTTCTTGATACTCATAGTTTGTATAATGTACTATTAAGTGTAGCATCCATTTAGCTGGTTCAAACTTTGCAAATAGCTATAGGCGTTAGCTGTCCAGATTCTTCTTCATCAAAATAGTTTTAAAAACATACTTCTTAAATTGACTGCTTCCAACCTTTTTTTTCCCCTTGCATGTGAGGGATAATTGCTTAAAAAAATGTTAAATTGGACAAAAAGTTGTATTGATCATAAAACTTGCAATGGGCATTGTCACTGTTTGCAGGACTACCAGACCGATAAAATATCAAGCTTTTTGGCTATCCAACACGAGACAAGGCTAGTGTCACTAGTCAAGCGGAGGTACAACTAAGCTATCATTGCATGGGCTTAGCTGGCTACAGTGCTATGCAAAGTTGCCACTATGCTCTGCTCATATCATGTTCACTTAGATCTCATATAGACATTTACACACCTTGTTTCCCAGCATGAGAGGACTTTAATGTTTCAGTTTCAACCCCTGTACTGGTACTGCACGTTGTTATTTCAGCACACTTAGAAAGATATCGTTTGCATGTTTTGTGTCTTTGATTTGCCCTCTGTTTCAGCCAGGTGAAAAATATCATCTACCTCATATTTAGGCTTTAAATTGACTGAAAGTGATCAATAGCAGATCGATGCTCCCATTTGTTTTGAATGTGATGCAGACAGAATAAACATACACCAATCAGCCATAACATTAAACCCATTGATGGGTGAATTGAATAACATTATCTCGTTACAGTGGCACCTGTAAATGGGGTGGGATATATGAGGCAGCGAGTGAATAGTCAGTCCTCAAAGTTGAAGGACTGGTGAACCGGTGGCTGGGTTATGGGCACGCAAGGCTCATTGATACGCATTGGGAGTGAAGGCTAACCCACCTGGTGCAATCCCTCAAGAGAGCTAGTGTAGCACAAATTGTTGAAGAAGTTAATACTTGCTATGATAGAAAGGTGTCGGAACACACAATGCATTGCAGCTTTTGGTATGGGGCTGTGTAACCGTAGCCTGGTCTGTGTGCCCATGCAGACCCCTGTCCACCGCTGAAAGCACCTACAATGGACGTGAGCATACAAACTGTCCCATGAAGCAATGGAAGAAGTTGGTCTGGTTTGACGAATCATGTTTTCTGTGACATCATTTGGATGGCCAGGTGTGTGAGCCAGAGCTTCCGCTAAGAAATTTTGGTGATAACTTGTCTAGGAATGAAAGTTTACTGGACAAACTGCAGGTGTGTATTTGCGAACATACTTTGTGTAGTGTATTTCTGCTTCATGGTTCATGGTTATTTAAGAGGTAATGGAAATTCTGGAGTGTGCATTACTTACCTGGGGAAGAGATGACACTAGGATGCATTATGGATATGCATATGGGAAGAAGGCAAGACGGTAGAAGCATTGTGAAAACTTGGGTCCTGCCACTGATGTGGATTTACTTTGACACATACCACCTACCTAAACATTGTTGCAGACCAAGTACACTCAACATGACAAAGAGTTCAAGGTGTTGACTTGGCCTCCAAATTCCCCAGATCTCGATCCAATCAAGCATCTGCGGGATGAGCTGGACAAACAAGTTCGATCCATGGAGGCCACACTTTGCAACTTACAGGACTTAAAGGATCTGCTGCTACGTGTTGGTGCCAGATACCACAGCACACCTTCAGAGGTCTTGTGGAATCCATGCCTCAACAGATCAGAGCTATTTTGGCGACACAAATGGGACTTGCACAATATTAGGCAGGTGGTTTTAATGTTATGGCTGATCAGTGTATACGCTAGTTTGTCCATTTGTCTGTAAAAATATTTTCATTGTGAACTTTATGAAATAAAATTAAAAAGCTACAAAAATCTGAAAATACTTGCTTTTCTGAATAATGTAGCCTTGTAGTCTCTGGAACCCTGGAAATAATTTTATTGCATAAACGCATGTGATTGGCTAAGCCATAAAAGCTGTGTTGGTTTAATGAAGAAAAAAAAAAACACCACCACCCACCCAGATTCTGAACAGGCATTTACAATAACATAGGTTAAATATGAACTGCTGGTATAGAATGATGATAGACTACTGATGTGGAATTCTTTATTCATACATTCAAGTACTTTCAAAACCAGAACCTCCAATCAACTTTAAAATCAAACAAAAAACCTGAAACATAAGTACAAACCCTGAGTAATAACTACCTGGTCTAGAAGGTAGGGATGTGGAGGGTACATTTGGCAGCAGTACATTCTCTGTGCCTCCGATCTCCAGCAGGTTCTTATCTAGATCTTCCTGCTCCAACTTCTCCAATTCAGCCAACAACTCGTCCTGGACCAATAACATGGACATGAAGTTAGCACAGAATCAAATACCCGAACAGAGCTCAACATCAATAAAAAATGATGCACAACATTTGCCTTTAGAGAACAGCAAAACGCATTCAATACTTATCTTGCTCTTACCTCATCAAATTCCTCGCCAAACCCAACAGGCTTTGAAATTGCATCTGAGATTTCTTGTGCCAACTCCTGCTGCTCTGTGAGATCCTGCATGAGTTCATCAACTTTGTCTATATTCCTGCGAGACAATAAACAGACCACAGTTTTCAGTAATAGGCATCATTTTAATGACGTTTTTCTACTGGGCTTCTGTAATCACACAGAGAAGGCTTTTTAAGTCACTTAAGTTGATTAATTATGGATTACGTACACAATTTGAGGAAAAAGTTTGTGGAAACCCGACCATAACACTCGTTTGTGGTTGAGGTGAGCGAGTGATTTAGCGCCGGTTTGTGAAAGTGAGACAGTGAACTGTTAGGATGAGGCTGCACCTGTGGAGGATTTTCCTAAGGAGTGTTTTGTGTTTCAGTGATTGGTGGCTAGGAGAAAAAGGGGGAGAGATAAGAACCAAAGGAAGAGAGAGAGAGAGAGCTGAGCTGCACAGAACGGTGTGTATATATTTATGCTGGTGTGAGCCTTGGAGTTAGTGGATATTAAAAAAATCTACACACTCCTGTTAAAAGAGCAGGTTTTTGTGCAGTAAAAGAATGAAACTAGATCAATCATGTCAGATCTTTTCCACCTTTAATGTGAAATTACAATGTCTGAAAATTAAGTGGAAAAACAATCAGAAACTTTTGAGGGGAAGTTGGAAAAATAAAAATGTTACAATAACCTGGATGCACAAGTGTGCACACCCTTTTATAATTGGGGATGTGGATGTGTTGAGAATGAACCGCTGACATTCAACCTCATGTTCAAAAGTAATTATCATACAAATCATTAATGAAATTCTGATTAACCCCAAATAAAGTTTCATTAAAAAACTTACAATAACATAGTTGCATAAGTGTACACACCACCAATACCTTTTGATTTTATTACACCGCTCAAACTTTCTGGGAAGAAAGTGAAGTTTCTCATTCAGGAACTTTGATTTCACAGCACTGAAACGGCGTTGGTTAAAGTTACCAATGACTTGTTGATGGCCTCTGATTCTGGAGCTACTTCCATTCTTATTCTTCTTGACCTTAGAGCCGCCTTCGATACTGTGGATCATGGTCTTTTACTTACACACCTTGAAAGTGTTTTTGGTGTGTCCGGGACAGTTTTAAACTGGTTTAAATCCTATTTTACTGACCGTTCACAGTTTATTTCTATGTGTGGCTTTAGATCTGACACTTGCTCGGTGCTCACTGGTGTTCCTCAGGGTTCAGTTCTAGGCCCTCTACTCTTCAATATTTATCTATCTCCACTTGGGCATCTGCTGCGATCGCTTGGCGTCCATTATCACTTTTATACCGACGATACCCAAATCTACATTCACTCAAGATCTGGTGAAAACATTGATGCTTGTTATCTTTCTGATTGTATTTCTGAGATAAAAACATGGATGAATAATAACGTTCTGTGGCTGAACAGCGGGAAAACTGAAGTTATGCTTATAGGTTCCTGGCATCAAATTCGCAAAGCTGGTCCACGGTCTCTGTTGATGGCTCTGTTCTAGAGACCCAAAGTAAGAGGAGGAACCTTGGTGTAATTTTTGAGACCAGCCTCACTTTAGATTTTTTCTTCCTCTGTGAAGGCTTCCTTTTTTTCACCTCAGAAATATAGCCAGACTACGCCCAATGCTAAACTTCTCTTTGGCTGAAAAGCTGATTCATTCATCCGTTGTCACTCGGCTGGATTAATGTAACGTCGTTTTAGCCGGAGTTTCAAAATCCATAATTAACAAATTGCAGTATATTCAGAACTCTGCCGCCCGGATCCTGACGGGGACCAGGAAATGTGACCATATCACTCCTGTTTTGAACTCCTTACATTGGCTCCCGGTCAGGTTCCGTGTCGAATTCAAGATCATGATGCTGACATACAAGGCATTACTTGGATTGGCTCCACAATATTTATCTGTCTTATTAATCCCGTACACCCCACATCGCAGACTGTGCTCCTCACAGGGTAATGTGTTAACTGTTCCAATAACCCACCTAAAAGCTATGGGTGACAGGGCTTTTTCTGTCTCGGCTCCTTCACTTTGGAACTCTCTTCCTCCTGAACTCAGGGAAGCCCTGACTTTTGGCATTTTTAAAGCTCTTCTCAAGATACACTTTTTAAAACTCGCATTTATCTGCTGATGTCTTTGTAGATAGTTTTATAGTTACTTTTATTATTAATGTTGTTGTTGTTGTTATTATTAACTTTTATATGTTTTATTTTTGTGGGCTGTGATTTTATGTAGGTCTCTTGGGAGCCTCCTGGTAAGTTTTTGCCTTGTCCTTTCATAAATGGGACATCCTGTCCTTGGTGATGTCACCGTGATGCCCCATTTTCTCTATCCGTTGATGATGGCCTTTACGGTGTTCCATGCCACATCTAATGTTTTAGAAATTCTTTTATACACCAATCCTGATCGATTTCTTTTAACAAGTAAGATACTATGCATGTTTTGTAAGATCTTTGCGGACCATGGCTTCAGCAGTCAGAAGAAACCAAGAAGATGCAAAGAAAATCCTACAGAAACAGCTGGTCTTTATTGGGGTTAATCAGAATAATTTCATTTATGGCCGCTGTATGATAAGTACTTTTCAACTTGAGATTGAATGGATGTGGTTCATTCTAAACACAGCCACATCGGAGGGAGAAGCCAAAGTAAAGGAACGAGCACCTTTTGAGTTGTCCCAAGCCTGCCTCCCATTTGCTTATTTCCCATTGAACATGGGGGGTGTCACATATGTGTTTTTTGAATAACCCATTCCAGATTTAGTCCCCCATTTGCTGTTAGAATAACCCCACTCTTCTGCGAAGGCTTTCAAATATTTTTGGTGTTGCTGTGGAGATTTGCCCATTCAGTAAAAAAGAGCATTAGTGAGGTCAAGCGAGAAGGTCTGATGTGCAGTAGGCACTCCAATTCAACCTAAAGGTGTTCAGTTGAGTGGAGGTCAGGTCTCTTCTCTGGACAGGCCACTCCTGTTCTTCCAACCTTGGCAAACCATGTCTTTATGGACCACACTGTGCACAGGGGGCATTGCTATGCTGGAACAAATTTGGGATAGGCCACTTAGTTCCAGTATTGTGATACTATACAAAGACATACTATACAATTGTGTGCTTCCAACTTTGTGGGAACAGTTTGGGGAAGGAGCACATACATGTGCGATGGTCAGGTGTCCACAAACTTTTGGCCATACAATGTATATTAATAGAATAATATAACAAGTAACAAAGCTTTACAAACTATGAAAGAAATGTTGAACCTAGAAGCTAATCATAGCTTAACCCCCCGCCAAAAAACAATAAAGGTACCACTTCAATTAGCTATCTTAATGACATTTGAGATCTATAGACCATCAGGACACATATACAAATATATAATCAAAGTGCTGATTAGTGCTGCTCATCTTTTTCAATCACATAATCTTTATCCAATAACGTAAACCTGCTGGTTTACATATATAAACGAGCTGAGTTCAAATTATTATTATAACAATATGAAATAAAGCAGATTTTGGTCCTTTTCTTGTTTTTGCACTTCATCAGAAAATGCAGCTCAGCAAAAACTAAATATCAATAGGATATTATAATAGAAAAGGTAATTTAAACAGAACAGTGGAGGGTCAAATCACGCACATGTTATTATGAGCAGCTTTCATGGCCTTAGCAGCAAAGCCCATGTTCTTGATGACCTCAGTGTTAGTGTTAGCATTCTCCAGCGCCTCCCTCTGGAACTCAATGGTGGACAACGTTCCATCAATCTGAGCCAACTGCTTCTCATATCGCTTCTTGCGCTTCAAAGCTTGTAGTGCGGCTGTTTGAAACATAAAGGGACAACTGATATTATTACAGTTAAGGTAAATCTCTGTGGTCCACAATAGGTTATAGACAGCTGAATGAGGCACTGTTTCATCCTAGTTTATTTTGTCCATCCCTGTTAAAGTCCATCTCAACCTTGTGACAGCTTCCCAATCCAGCCATGAGAATGATTTCAATACAACCTTTGTCACAGACATTCTAAAGGCTATCTGGGAAATATACAGTTCACAAAAGTATCCCCCTCACATTTGTGTAAATATTTGTGTTTTTATCGACAACACTGAAGAAATGACACTTTGCACAATAAAGTAGTGAGTGTACAGCTTGTGTAACATTCAATTTGCTGTCCCCTCAAAATAACTCAACACACAGACATTAATGTCTAAACCGCTGGCCTCAACTGCACATTATTCCCACCGCCTGTCAGAATTAACTTGCTACACACACACACACACACACACCGGAGAAAATGTCAGAGAGAAGTGAGGTTGATTTCACAATCTCCACCCTCTGCCTAAAAAGAAAGTAAAATCAGCAGTGTGGGATTACTCTGGATATCCCAAATACAAAAGGGGATTGTCCTTGAGGACACATATCCAGTTTGCAAATTTTTTTTTGTTATAAATCTGTGCAGATCAAGCGATATGCCCAGTTTCTAACTTCAATCCCTAGCAAAAAAAATGTGTGAACCATGAGCGCCTTTTCCAGCTCATGTGTTCAAGAGAACAAGATCGTCACTTAGCACAAAGAACCAATACAAATGGAACTTGATGCAACCAGGGAATTATATGAAGATACTGTAGATGTGACCTCCAGTATATGTTAATAATCACAGAGCATTATTTTAAAAGCTTACACCGATGCTATTTTTCATGTAGTAGTTCATCTAACATGCTACACTAACATGTAAACAATAATTAATATTAAGCGACTTACATTTTAGCCTCCATATTGTCTGTTTTTGTTCAATTATTTTGTTCACCAACAAAATAGTTCTAAACTAATCCAGAGCAGGCCCTACTCCTTTTTTCCCCTACTAATATATTTTGTTTGTTACGCACCACTGGCGCAAGAAGCAAAGGAGGACGTAAACGCTGCGAAGAACGGTGAGGTTTTATTTACAGTGTGCACCAAACAAAGAACCAAAACCGAAACAGGAACATCAGAACTAAACTAAACTAAATTCACTGGGCTAGCACCGCTACTGCTATGCTAGCGACTAGAGCTAGGAATTACTCCAATGGGCTCTCAGCTGTGCGTGATTCCCAGACACACCCACACATGACCCTATGACCTGAAGTGACGTGGGCACGGCGTCGCTGCTGACGACGTCCGCGCATGCGCAGTGGCGTTCGATAGTCGGCCCTGCGCTTGGAGGGCTGTTCCAACGCGGAAGGAGTCCGCGCATGCGCAGTAGCGCTTGCTGCGCGCCACTGCTCGGGGCCAACTGTGACATTGTTTAAACGGATGATTTCTTATTTAATTTATTTTCAAAAGGGAGACCAAGTTTCAATTATAATAAAGCATATGTTCAACCAAAAAAACCCTCCTGTTTTCATTCCTTTAAGGGTCAATGTAACTACTACTACTACTAATGATAATAAACTCGGTGAATCGTAAGGTCTGAATTTTTCCTGAGAAGCCCATAGTTTGAATTGCCTCAAAGGTGAGGGGGAGCTGTGAGCCTTCTTTCCCTATGCTTAAGTATGTAGCTCCAGTGTTTATCATAAAGGGCGCTCGCAAGGTGTTTCCGATCATCACTGTGACAGTTGGCTCTTGTTCTGGGTGCAGTGTGGTGATTGACTGCATCAGCTCCCCCCCAGGCTTCTCTAGGCCTCCTCAATTCTGGCTGGGTCCCAGCTCCCCATAGGGGCCACCTGGGGGTACTGGAGGTAGTGCTTGCCACTGAGGTGGCATTCCGTAGCTCTCTGGCGTTCTTAATCCAAGCACCTGGCCTCTTCTTTCAGCCCTATCCACGCGATCTCCCCATGTTGGTCGTGGGATGCGTGGACAATTTCTCCTGAAGTGAATTGGGTCGCCACATCCCCAGCACCCTTCAGCTGTCATATTTGGTCTTTGCAGAACTCGACCCCGTCCGTATCCTTGTCCTCCCCCCAGGTGGGTGGCATCCCCTGGTACATGGGGGTCCTCATATTATAGATATAATCCATCTGAGTGGGGTGCAACATAGTAGTTATGATTGGGAGTTGCGGTTGCGCTTGGGCCTGGTGTCCACTGGCCTGCAGCTGAGGGTTAGCCTGTGCTGGGTTTGCCGTTTGTGGATGGGGCACCATTAGTGCCGCTTGTTTGATGTGTTCTTTCCTCCATTCCTTCTCTTGCTGTTTAGTCCTGGTCAGTTCACCAAGCTGTGCCTTACAGAGTTGCAGGTTACAGGTTTCAGTGGCCTCTTTAGCTTCTTTTTTCAGCTTTCTGTGTTGCTCCACGTGATGTGTTACATGTGCCAGAAATGAAGCCCATTCCATTGCATTGAGCCCTACCACTTCCTCTAACTTCTGCTGCACTTCCCCGGGGAGAGCCTTCTTCAGCAGCAGTTTGAACAGTCCCACACTTGCCACTGAATCGTCCCATTTCGCACCCATCTCATCCCTCCATTTGTCTTGAAACTCTTGTATGAAGGTTATCACGTTCTCTTCATCTGTCAGTTTTATACTTTCGAGCTTCCCAGGGTCCATTTTAGCCGGAAACATGCTCCTCACTGCATCCCATATTTCTTGTCGGTATAGGCCAAAGGGGATGGCGTTGGCCATGGGGTCGTCTATCATATCGCTGTGTTCAGCCATATCGAAAATCTCTTCAGCCCGTCCCTTACCCACTGTTTGGCAGAAAATGGCTTTTATATCGCCAATCGCCAGGTGTTGTCTTGATGTTTTTTCTTTGAACTGCATAATCCACTTCTGTCCCTCTTAACATTTGTTGGGTAGACGTTGGATCAGGCCAGTTAGGTCCATGAAACTCCAGGGTGCATAATGTAGGGCTTTTCCTTTGACCATAAGAGGCATCTGCACTGGGGGTAGCCCAACCTGATTAAGGCGAGGCTCTGACTGGGAGCGGGAATGCGTTACGTTACGGAGTCGTTGGGATACCAGATTGGAATCTATCTGGGGGCTTCAGAATTGCCCTGTCCCGTAGTGTTCTGGCTTCACTCAGCTCCGTCTTCATCGGGTGAGTGGCCCCAGAGTCCTCCTCCTCCTCCTCACTGATGTTGTCCTGTTCACCTTTTCCTTCGTGGTCCTCGCTCTCCATCCCCGTTTGTTCCAGATCCATGTCTGAACTCACTTGCTTCTTCTTCTGCGTGTGGTGTATTAGGACCTTTGTGGCATTACTCAGGCTTTTTACATGTGTACCTAATGACCGGTTCAGTGTTCTTCTTGGCCTCTGTGACTTTGATTCTCCCAAACGGGGCTTGAAGCACATTTAGTTTTCACAGCTTTCTCCAATTCATCCATATTACCCACGCCGTATGATATCCCGTTCTCAAGCCGTCGAATCCTGCCCTCCAATTCCTTACCCAATTCGATAGCATATGGGGAGAGCACCACATTCCCTTCTATATGGACCATCCGCCCCTCATTGTCTCTCGGCTCCCCTTTTTCTCCTCCCTTCGTGTGTGGAGCCCCTTGTGCTCCCTTGTGTCAAATCTCAAATCTTCTCCAATTCCAGACTACTGGGACTACGGCTGCTCTGAAGGCCATACAGACTTCATGTACATCCATACTGTACTATTTCACGCTGTCTGTTGTTACCCAGATGATGGGGATGGGATCCCTTCTGAGTCGGGTTCCTCTCAAGGTTTCTTCCTCTTAAAACATCTTAGGGAGTTTTTCCTCACCACCGTCGCCACTCAGTGGTTTGCTCAGTTGGGATAAATTCACACCTTTAATATCTGTATACCGTGTTTATATTTCTGTAGAGCTGCTTTGAGACAATGTATGTTGTAAAAAGCGCTATACAAATAAAATTGAACTGAATTGAGTTGAAGTGCTCTGTTTTCACCCTCGTGCCCTCTCTCACTCCTACAACCTTCTTGATTTTCACTGGTCTGGTGCTCCTCTTCGTCCTGTATTTCCTCCAGTTCCTTGTCTCTTTGCTTGTGCACCATCAGCTGTTACCCTGGTCTCGGGGTGCTAGTGTTGGTACTCTCCCTGTACCCCGGCCAGCTGGGAGTCTGAGTCCAGTCCTTCATGTACTCCCGTAGTTCCCTGTCCCTCTCTTTTTTTGCTCTCGACCGGGGTCGTGTCCGGCAGCTCCGTCTTCCTTTTGATATGTTCCCTATCCTCCCACATGAGATGCCTCATTCTTTGGTATCCGGTGAATGTTCCTTGAATGTTCACCTCGGTTTCCTTCCATTCATCTTCTCTGTTCTCTAGCTCTTGCATCATATATAGCCCGGCAGGTGGGGCGCTTCTGACAGGTCTCACCGGAGGGCGGTACTGTGGGTTATATGGGGGCGGGGTCTTGGACTCCCCCTGCCCCTCCCTTGGTGGAGCAGTTCCCACCCTGTCTATCCCTGTTTCCGCCTTGGCCTGTTCTTTCTGAATAGCTTCTTTTATCTGTTTTTATAGGTTTGCCTCCCTTTCTTCCTTCTTCCGTACCACCGCCTCTGCTCGTTCTCTCTGCCATCTGTCCTTCTCCTTTTATTCCGTCCCAACGTTCACAAACCAGTTCACTATCTCCTCTGTCTTCCCACATTTCTCCTTCAATATCAAGCCTTTTTTCTGTTCATTCCATACAGCTAACCTCTCTTTCATTATCTGGCATAGCTGTTCATCGAAGGTGCCTTCCTCGGGCCATTTCCACACACCACTAGTCTTCTCACTCAATTTTTTACAATAATGGCTAATATCTTTCTCATCTGGACCGTGTTGGCTAATCACCCTCTCTATCGGTCTCACCCCTTTTGTACCCTCTGCCATAACTCTACTGCAGGTCTTGTCTCACACCTCTCAGCCAGCCCTTAAGAGTCTTTTGTACGTGCCCCTCCCTTAAGTCCCGTTGCAGTTATCCTCACAGCCAAATATTTGCCCCCTACCTTGTCCTGCTGATTGATCCTGCCTGCTTTAGACTATCTCGTACTGAATTTATGCCTGTTTTTCCCTTTCAGTCCGCACTCGGTCCAGCTGTCCTAGGGGCTCACATCCACACAGTGTACATACATATCAATGCCAACATGCATTTCATATGACGATTCAATTAATCCTATGGTTCGTAAGTCTAAAATTTAAGCATGTTTTCTCCTTATGTTTTAAGCTTACAGCCATATAAATTAAATGCAACATTCTCCGAAACTAATTTTCAAAGCTTATCAAACACATATATCTCCTTATGTATGGAGCTCATGTTCAGAGCACTAATGAATACATTTTTCTCTGTCTCCAAACCTAAGTTACCTATGTTTCCAATTTATCACACATGCATGCACACATACAGCATATTTATAAACACACATTTGTTACACATTACACACCGGGCACGCTTCTCGTGAGGGGATCTTTCCCTGAGTTGCGTGACCCAGGATTTACACCCCGCTCTATCCAGACCTGGATTTTACTACACTACATCCGGCGGTATTAGGGGTCCCCTCTCTATCGCAGCCCTGGAATCACTACTCTACTACATCATCCAGCGGTATTAGGGGTCTGAGGCCTCATTCACCTGCTTTCTATCCATCCCTGAATTTAACTACATTCAGCGGTATCGCAGGACTTTTTCTTACATAACACATACAATTTCATTAAAACAACCTTATATAATCATTTTACACTTCTCTTACCTTTTCTCACTCACGCAAGGTTCTTTTGGAGACCAATTTAGCCCATCTTCCCACCCCAGGGCTTCCCTCTTGTGGCAACAGATCACTAAGACAGAACTTTGAAATAACAGGTGTCTGCAATACCTTTTTCCTATACGGCCTATCTGTTGCTTAGAGAGTAAAGAGTGAGAAGAAGTAAGGGTCCAGACTTTATTTCCACCAACCGAGATCCACACCAATGAGAATTCTCAGAAGTGATCCCAACACCCGGAGCTTAAGCTCCAGTATATATACTGAGTTTACATAGTAATTAACCAATATATTTCAGAAATACTATGATATCAATACCAATAAGGGTAAAAAGAGCTCATCTAAATTTACAATTAGGTAAATAAAGTTTGACAAACATTTCCAAATAGGTAAAAGAATGTTTAACAAAATTCACTATTAGGTAAAAGAAAGTTTGAGAAAAATTCACCATGAGATAAAGGAAGTCTGAGAAAATGATACCATTAGGTTTCAGAAAAGGCTTTTCACAAATACAAGGGTTTTTCAACTTCGGAGATAACCAAAACAATCTAGAGCGATGACCTTGCTGCTACATACTTGTGCAAGAATAACTGTTATTGGTTACCCATGCATTAACAATGTATATATTCTGAGCAACTTTGATTATTTTGTATGATGATCGTTTCCTTAGTTTTTATCCATCCATCCATCCATCTTCTAACGCTTACTCCTTTTCAGGGTCGCGGGGGGACCTGGAGCATCGGGCACAAGGTGGGGTACACCCTGGACAGGGTGCCAGTCCATTGCAGTCCTGAGTTTTTATATTGCATTTATTTATTGTATTTTTATGCTAATCATTTGTATTTGTTAACTATTTTATCTTGTATTTATTTAACTATTGTATTTTGGAATATTTATTGATAATTACTTGTACTTTGTTTTAATTTCATGGATATTTTTATATCTAGATTTTAAATGCACCTTTGGGGTTGTCACAAGAGTAATTTCATTGTGCTACACAATGACAATTAAGTGGTTGCTTGCAATTTAATCTAATCTATACCACAACTGCTTATATGAATTGAGTTCCAAAGTCATCTTTATGGTTTTTAAGTGGTAATTTTCTTTATGGTTTTCCTCGAGTAATCTTAATGATCTTTAGGCTGCACCATGTGGGGCCAACCTCCATAGCAGCAAGTGACTACCAATTGCTGAGGTGTCCAAGCATAAGTAGTGCATCAGGATTGATCAGGCAGGTAAGGAGAACAGAAGGGGTCAGGATCACTTGTATCTCAAGAGTAACGTGTAAAGAGAGAGAGAGAGAGAGATATTATTAGGTATGCTTATTGTCCCATTATGGTTAAGGACAATGCACTTTATATGCAGATTGAAAGCAGGGACTTTGTAAGAGAAAGCTCTACCCCCTAAGATGCAGATTTTTATGAAGCTGAGTGATCCACTGAGCAGTTGCTGCATTTCACTCTTGTACAGACCAATTCATGTTTTTCTTCTCCACATTTGTAGCAGGTTTTTAAAAATTTTACAGCCATCAGAGCCATTTTTGGCAGTTAAACATCTTGATTACTTCATCCTCTTTTTCAGTCGGGATTCTTTTTACATTTGTTGCAACTTGTGTCTGCTCAGATACTTTTTTGGCCGTGTCCATAACTTCTCTAGTTCGAATGTTTAGCAATGGATGGTGACAGGCCTTAATAGAAACATGTCACGCATCACATGATCAGAATGGATTTTCCTGGAGCAGTACCTTTCCAGTCCTTAACCTTTTCACATCTTTCACTGTGCCTGCTATACCTATGGAGATACCTCTTCATATCGCAAAAGGGAATAACTTCATGGAGGGCATGTCAGGTAGTAGAAATTCCAAAAGTATAAATCTCTGCCAGTTGTCATTTTTTGGGGAATACACACAGCCAGACACAGAGTCATCATCTAGGTTTTGACCCAACATCCTTCATTTAAGGTTTTTTTTTTTTTTTTGTGAGCCATATTTTAGAGCTGTTCCAGCCTTATGGACGTAATATTTAGAGTCAAAACTTCAAATAATAAATACATTCTATGAGAATTTATATTATTATATTGAACCAACTTTTTTTTATATTTTCCTTGTTTCCTTTTTTTTTTTTATAACTGTTAGAGATCTTCAAATCTCAGATTATGTCTTCAGATCTCCATCAGCAATTTCAGCTTGATATTTCACTTAACTCTTCGTTCTGTGCTATGAGCGAGAAAGTGTGGTTTAACGTAGAGCCTTCAGGCCTGGGGGGTCTCAAATGAACACACACTGACACACTGCTGTTCACAGAGTCTTCCCATTTATTTCATCTAGAACAGGAGTATTTATACAAATTGATAACAGTATTGCGTAGTAGGCAGGTTTCTGCTTGTGCAGGTGCAGACAGATTTAGACAAAACACATAGCACACTACGAAAATAAGTCTTTTCAAGATATAGAAAGTGTCAGCCATAATAAAGATGGCAGTTGATCAGCTTATTCAAAGAGGTAATTGCATGAATACTTTCATCATAGGTATTTGATAGGACAGAGACAAACAAACAGAATCTATAACCCAGTATTCCCCGTATCCAAGGTGTCTTATAGCAGTTCATAATATACCAAAGAGCTCCATTTTGGTCTCATCTGACCACAACACTTTCACCCAGTTGTCCTCTGGTGGACAGATGAGACCAAAATGGAGCTCTTTGGCATCAACTCAACTCGCCGTGTTTGGAGGAGGAGGAATGCTGCCTATGACCCCAAGAACACCATCCCCACCGTCAAACATGGAGGTGGAAACACGTTTTCTATTTTAGATGAGGGGAAATATAGCTGAATTATGGACGTGACAAAAAAAGGACAAGTTTTTGGGAGACAAAATAATTTGTACGAATTCTGTGAATTAATTGCACAAACCAGAAGCAATAATACAAACCAAATGGAGAAGGGCCGACTCTCCATAGAACATAAAATATTTATTTTATGTTCATTTTCATACAAGAAATTATGTTTCATTTTTATTGAACATTTCTGCTGAACACTTCTGATGAACATTTCTACAGAACATGTCTACATTTCTACTGAACAATTTTTGCTAAACCAGTTCAGCTAAACATTTCTGCTATACATTTCTGCAAAATGTTTCTTTTTTATTAAACATTTCTGTTGAACTGCTAAGCCTATTTAAATCGCCTTTTCTGTTCTGTCCTCCCCACCATTTCCCAAAAATACAAAATGAGCAACAGCAGTAAATATTCAGATTTTTTTCTTTTTATACAAAGAAAAACAAAATTGAACCCACAACCCGCCCCTCCGGCTCATTATGGCTACCCATTAACTGTCGCTGGTTATAGAGCGACATATATATATATATATATATATATATATATATATATATATATATATAATATAGAGATATTATAAAATTATAATTTTATAATATCTCTATATTATAGATTATAATATAGAGATATTATAAAATTCAACAACAGGCACTAACCTTTAAGTGGGTAGTGTCTGTAACTCCATAAAGTAGGCAATAAAGGGATGCCATTTATGAAAAAACTTATCTGTACATCCATTCATTGTATATCTTATTTTCTCGAGTTTCAGGAAAAACATCACGTCCTTTATCCACTGGGAGATAGATGGGTATTTAGCAGACTTCCAATGTAACAGTAGGGAACGTCTTGCTATAAGGGATGTGAACGCAATAACATCCTTTTGTATCGAGATCAAAGGAATTGAAGCTTCAGGAATCCCAAATATCGCAATCAATGGACAAGGCTTTAAATCTACCCTGAGAATAGTGGACATGATGGTAAAAAGCCAGACCAAAAACCATGGAGTTCAGGGCAGAAGAAAAACATATGGCCAAGCTGACAGGGAAAGCCATGGCATTTATCACACTTGTCCTCTACATCCGGATACATCACAGACAATCTCGACTTGGACAGATGGACTCTATTTATTTCCATATTTATGAGGAAAAAACATTGTTATGGATGTGACAGGTCTGAAAGCAGCACTTACCTGACTATGGAAAAGCATACAACATTCTTTAAAAACTTTAAAAGAGACCTGTAGTGGTTATTTAAACAACCAAACTTCGACCTCTGAGACATCAGACATCAGTAAGGCTGCACAATTAGTCAACGTTACACTGAAATTGTGGTAAAGCATATCAGGGGTGTTAGCTGGACTGTTAGTCATCTGGGGCTCAGCCCAGATTCTTTTCAATCAAAAAAACCCCCAAAAAAACATACTTCTAAATAAACCATGCATAGTTTGAATAGTTTCCATGCATTTTTTTCTTGCATATGGGGGCTAATTGCATCAAAAATTGGACAAAGTTGGAATTATCACAAATTGCCTTGGGTGTTATGACTGTTTTATCAGTCTGGTAGTATCTGTAGGACTACCAGACTGATAAAATATAAAACCTTTTGGCTTTCTAACAGGAGACTAGGTTAGTTTGGTGTCACTAGTCAAGAGGAGGTTCAACTAAGCTATTAGTGTATGGGTTTAGCTGCTACAGTGCCATGCAAAGTGCGTTAGCTGTTCTTATGCTCTGCTCAAATTCATATAGACATTTACACACCTTGTTTTCCTGCTCAGCATCAGAGGATGTTGGTGTTTCAGGTTCAACCCCATTACTGGTTAAAAATAAATAAATAAATAAATAAATAAATCTCTCTCACACACATTTTCCTTCTTACACTGACTGTGAGCGCTAACGTTTGGCAGAAATGATACCCATCAGCCAGTAAGACGCATGTATTTCCATGTATTTTCCTGTAAACCCTGTCTGATTGGTCTTGCCTCCGTTCACTGAATATACAAAATGAAAACACTGCCATCTTCTTTTACTGACATTCAGTTTTTTGGTGATAAAGCACTGCAAGTGTTGAATTATACAGGTCTAAAGAATAAATCTTCAGGGATACAGCCCTGAATGCCCAGTCCAGGTTACGCCCCTGCTGGAAATGGTTATAGATTATTTAAAATGGTAGCCCGAGTTATAGGTGTAACCAGCGTAGTGTTGCTCAAGACTCAAGACAATGAATGATGTTGCTTGATAATTTGTAGTGTGCTTAAGACCCTGTAAGGTACAGAATTGCTTTTAGACACATCAGCAGCTATATTAAATATTTACTATATTGGTGTTCAAATCGCAGATTTCCCCACAATCCAAAGACACACAGGTCAGGTGAATTTCAGACACTAAATTGGCCATAAATGTGAGTGTGAATGTGTGCATGTCTGTGGGTTATCCCTGTGATGGACCAGCCATCTGTCCAGGGTGTTTCCAAGATGCTGGGATCGGCTCCCAGGATCACCACAACCCTACATAGGACAAGCAATGTGGATGGGTGGATGGATGGATGGAGTTCAAATTGCAATCGTGTTAAAATGATTGCAGTATGTTCTGTTCTGTGTCAAAATGAACAGTGTTTTCAGCCAGTTTGCCCAGTTCAATGCACAATCAATACTTATGCAGAACACTTCATCAGTTTTGTGCTATTAAGCCCATACAGGATTTTGCTGAGTTTTTTGTGATTGCCGTGCCAAATATGCTTGATTTTCTTCTTCAAAATTTGCAATGTAATTTGCAGATGTTTTTCTTCAGTTACAAATTGTTTTGCATGGTCTTTCGCAGTGATGTTTCTTGGTAAACGGGAACTTTTATCTGTACTCGTGTTTGCCACACTTAAAGTGAAGGGGGCTTTGGCTGAATGTGCGCTGTGATGACGTCAAATTGCTCATTGGGATGAAGTCACATGATGTATCTAGGCCCAAATCTGTTGGAAATCTGCTGTAATTTTGAAAAATTGCAAGCTCCTGCGAATATTGCAGCATTTCCTTGATTTTGCGTCATTTTCTGTGACTGCAAAATCCTGGACAGGCTGGCTATCATAATATTAGTGTTATGGATGTTGCATTCATATGCGAGGGAGACTTTTTGTCTACTCCTTCTGAACTTTTGGAAAACTGCTCCAAATTACGTTGTGCATGTCAAATCTTATCAATTAAGTTATATATAAATATATATACACACACACACACACACACACACACACACACACACACAGTTAGTTTGACTCAAGAATATTGTTTTGACAAACACAATTGACATGTTTATAAGAAAGTTATAACTAAACTTCACCACTTTCAGAGGTCTCATTTGTCAAAGCATGCTAAGAGCTATAAGTATAATAAAATCATGATCCATGCATAAAATGGCAGATTTATTTATTTATTATTTATTTATTTATTTTCAGTTTAATTTTTAGTATGCGTTGGTCACTTTCCATTAGCCAAGTGTCAAGTTGGTTCCAAATTGGTCACCAAAGCTCAAGAAGAAAACAGACAGCTTCAGTATTTTGGCTTTAAAATATGAAGGCAGCAGAGACAGCTTACTTCCTAGTTATTTCATCTTACTACTTGGGGATAATGTTGTGAAACTGTTATTGACAATTACTGATAAACGGATCTCAGTCTGGTCTCAGTCTTACATGGGTAGTAGGAATATAGTAGCGATTAGAGATGTAAAGGATGAAAATTTCATATCATGGTTATCTTGACCAAAACCATCACAGCTACCAGTATTGAAATCATTTAAACAGGTTTTTATATTTGACTATAAAGTGATGGAAGGCTAGGCTTGGTGCGATCATTTAGAACATGGCGGAAGGCAGTGACCAAAGGACCAAGAGGACCAATCCTGAAGTGTGGACATATTTTGGATTATATAAAAACGTTGAGGGGAAACAGAATAGAAGATGGTAACCCTGTATGGAGAGCTTGCCAGAAGAAAGTTGCTGTGAAAGGGGGCTTTGCCACTTCTTGGTGCTTTTACCAGTTTTTCCCATCGTTTTTAAATCGTTTGACAATTGTTTCACTTTCAAATTAGCGGCAACTGCTTGAATGGTGGGTTCGTTAGAATTCTTAATGAAAAACACAACAACAAAACAGTAAAATGAGAAACTCGCTTATATTAAAGCAAGTCTTCAGCCATCTCACCTCACTTTCGTCACGTGATCAATGAAATCTGTTAAGAAATGCAGCAATGGCTACGGAAATCTATGAAAAGGGTTGGTGCATGGAGCATTTTGAGTTCCTGCGAAGTTATTCTGCTAATGGCCAGTGAGTTGTGGGGCAAAACCTTGTAATGGGCCAAATCTGTCATCACCCTTCTGTATCACGCAGTAGAACTAGACAAAAACATACAGACCTGAAATAGGCTGAAAGTGAACAAATTACATCTATGCAAAAAAGAAATCAAAAATTGACAAAAGTAACCACAGAATGTGAACAAAAAATGCTTTAGTAACATTTAATAATGCATACATTATTAAATGTACACCAGGCTCTCATAATTGGATTATAGATGATTACACTACTATGGGTTACTGTATACGCATGGTTACCTACACACGGCCCAGCATTTTTTGTTCAGATGAGAAACAGCCCACTAAATGACTTATACACCACTTTTTCTTAAAATGTAATAAAGATTGTAAAATAAATAACTTCTTACATTCCAAGTTTCATGTAATAGCTTTGTTAGCTACTAGCAAAGCAAGGTAACTGTACCAAGCACATACACTCAGATACACCAGCTATGTTACTTCAAGCTTTATTTTTCTTCTAAATGTCTTATATACATATTTACTAAGATGTCATACAAGCAATTGTAGTTAGGAACAAAAGTTGCGAGTGGGGGAGTGAATTAATGTCGGACTACACACACACACACCATACAAGTCAGTGCGTTTACATGGACAAAAATAATCCACTATTAACCTGATTACCATGTAAACAGCAATTTTTAATTACCTTAATCCGATTAAAGTCATACTCGAAGTAAACACAGACTACGTTTACATGGACAGCAGTAATCTAATTATTGACCTTACTCTGAGTAAGACAATAATGTGATTAAGGTGTTTACATGAGTCGCTTTTAGAATACTCCCGTCATGTTCTCATTTTACATGTTCTAGAATACAACTAGATTAACGGCACACGTCATTACGTGACCGCGCCACGCCGTCCGACGTCCCTCCAGAATTTCACGTAACGACATGCAGTTCGTCTTCGTGATGGGACCGTATACAGGTTTGGGTGGTTTTATTTATTTTTACGTTATGCTTTAAGTGCAGTTAATTATTTGTCATGCTGTACAAATAATGTTAATTTTCACACTGTTTTTAGTCATAGTTTTTTGTCTTCTAATGAAAATATCCTTTAAATATTTACAAAAGTAATTGATTGACAAAAGTGGCATAGAATATCAGTCAATGGCATTTTAGTTGATGAGAAAATGTCAAAATTAACCCAAACAATTCTTTGATTTAGTTACTCTTCATTATCTGTGTTTTAGGGCATCGTTATGGAAAGTGCGTATTCACATTCCCATTCTACCCAGAGCCTTAACTCTTGTTAACCAGTGGCCAAACATTTTTTCAACTGTCTTGGGGGTTCAGCATTGAATTTATTCATGATGTCACACACCACAGCAGTGGTTAATAACTCATATGAAGCAGACAATCAAGGCTTTAAGAAATGTTCTGATTTTCTGTTTAGACCTAGCCACTTAGGGGCAATATATTCAGAATTTTTTTGTGTGTTTTCCCCCACACAAATGTTTATTTCTTCAAAACAAATGCTTATATCAATCCCATTGATACCCCAAATGCTTGTCCATAAGCATTCAGATTTGAAGGAGTTATCTTCAACCACTTAAATGTGAAGTTATCCAAACAGAGGTAAAAACATCCCCAAACGGCCCAAAGCCTAAAGAAATAGCAGACAAATTCGAGAAATAGTAAGCACTGCTAAAAATATTTTCACAAAAGAACATGTCGAAATGGCCCAACAAATGACATGAAAAATGTCTTTACTGAAATCAGCACCAGAGTCCTGTTAGCGTTGTCACGTATAGGCACAGGCATGCAGAAGGTGCTGTTTCCACCTTCTATGACGCAGGGTTGGATTTTAGTTGGCAAAAATAACAATTTACAACAAATATGAAAGTGCAACATATAAACTAATAAATGCAAAACATGAAAAAAAATGCATAAAAACCCTGGAACAAAATCCATGAGCCAGAGTCTAGTATGCTTGGCTGTCCTTGTCATTATCCCCACTAAGTGGAACAAGGACAGTCCACTATAGTACACAGGAACACACCACAAGATCTGCATTTGTAAATAGTCTTGTTGTGCTTCTTCCTTTGAAGGCAGTACACGGTGTCTTCTCCCAGGAATGTGTTTCAGAGTTACCAGAGCGTTTCAGAGTAACTAAACTGTGTTTAATTACAGTATTCCTCAGGGCACAAAGCTTCAGTTTTCTCCCAGCTGAAGCTTTTCTCTCTTGGCAGAGGTTGAGGTGTTTACAATTGTCACTGCATTGCATGGCGTCTCCTCTGCCACCTGTGACACATCATTGACAGCTGCCACCTCACCCTGGCTCAGACATGCTGAACTTATGGCTTCCTCACTCCCAAAATCCACAATTCTAGACCTTGTGGCTACCATTCTTTCATCGATGACCAAGTTCTGTTGAGGCTAGTAGTATGACCTACATGTCAATAAGAGCTGCTTCCTGGTGGTCTTCACATGAATGAACCAATCATAACCAGTGGTGCCTTTTAGCCGGTCATTCTGCTCATCATCTTTGCCGTTGCTAATGTACCGGATCCACGATATTGCCTTCAATCTTTCAATCTGTAGAATGCCAGGACAGAGGTTGGGAATGCAAAATTATGTAGCTTATTCTTTCTCCACAAATCTCAAAATATTGATGGCTTTATTAGGCCACAATAAATGAATCTTCAGGCTAGTTACAGGATTACATGGTGTCTACATACGTGTCTGCTTTCACTCAGCATACAGGTTTGTGTTGTTGCGGAGACTGGCTTTACCAAAAAAATAACTAGAACAGCTCTAGAGAAGTGTGCTGCTGGTGGCCATCAAGCTGTACCCTAGGAGTGCGGGCAGGAGAAAAGTGATGTACAGGAGGCCCATCATCACGGTTTATATTATGAAACCTGTCCTGTTGAGGCGGTTTTGTAGGTGCAAGAGCACTGGCTCTCCTAATGGCTCAAATGAGTGACCTCTCTTGGGTAAGGGTAGACGGAGCTGTCAGTTTTGCAGTGGAAACGTCCATGTGGGTGGTGGGAGAGAAGGCCTCAGAAAAAGTGTGAGGAGGATCAGGAGCATTTTCTTCTTCTCTGTAACAATAAATAATCCATGAATACAAAGTACAATAAGTACCCAAAATCACCTGTAGTAACTGGTTATGCTAAATTGATTATAATATTTACAGAATGATTCTCTAATGTTTATATTTAGCTATCAAATAAGTTATGCTGCTGCATATGCTGTTGTTTATTATTACATGAAGAGCAAGACATAAAACATTTAAACGTGACGTGGGAAAACCAGCGCCGCGCGGAATGAAGCAGCGCGCGGCGTCGTGCAGTGCGGAATGAAGCATTTATGTACAGTTCAAGGACCGGGTCCAGTCCATGCTGAAATGCTCTTCAGCTCAATCCACACTGGAATGATGAAGCGCGCAGTGTTGTGTCACGCATGGAAAAATATACAGCGTCATGCCACGTGTGGAAAAATATGCAGTGCCATGCTACATGTGAAAATGTATTTACATAGTACTCGCACAACTTAGTGACATGCTACCTGAAAAAATGGCATTTCCATACCACAAGCAAAAATGACAAACAGAATCAACATATCTTACGCACATTTCAAGGACCGGGTCCGGTCCATGCCGAAATGCTCTTCAGCTCCAAAACCCTCCAACTCCTCTCCAGAGTCAATCCGAAATAACTCTTCCAAAACCTCTGACATACGCTGGCTTTTTTTGGAACACCGTCGCTATAAGATGCTAACAAATTATAAATGAAAATAATAAAATTTTGTGCTGAGCGAAAACCAAGAGAAAACGAGCAATCAGGAAAAGCAAACGCCTGCAGGGACTAAAACATCAACAAACAAATGTGGCGCTACAAGCTGATTGGCCTATAGACCCGCTGACTGACAGCACAGACAGCTCCAGACCAATAGGTGCATGTGTAAAAAGTATGGGAGGGGTAACTTATGCATGGGGGTAGTTCTGGCTCTGAATGGTCAATCTTGTCAAGTGAGATCTTGTATGAAAGCTTAAATTGGTCTACAATTGGTCCATGTGGGTGTCAATCAAGTAAGACATGTTCGGCACAGCCAAGGCAGATTTTCGACTTTTTGAAATATTTTTGAATGTGCGTCACTGCAATTTACCAAATTACCGCAAATGACCAAATTCCAGAGGAGTGGGATACCGAAACACTTAATGCAATTCAAAGAGGACACAACTAAATGTGGATCTTTGCGTTTGATTTCTTCAATAAAGTAGAAATGTGCATGATTTATAAAACCGGGAACAAACTGGACTTTGGTCTATGGAGGTAACGTAAGGAACTAATCTTTTATAAAAGTCTGATCTTGGGTTTCAATGCTATAATTTTTGTGCAGTTGTATAAGGTGTATTACTATAAATAAATAAAAAAGCTTTAGTTGTGCTGTCCATTTCATCTCTGTGCCAGTGTTATTGTGGAGAGGTGTGAATGGTTTGGCTAGCAGGGGTCTCAAACCCCACACCTTTCCCATCCTCCTGCTCAGCAACAGCTAAATATGACGGTCAACACTGAACACACAGAGAGCCAACATTGACCTGAATGATCTCACGTTCAATGACTGCATTTAGAAGACAATATTGTGATGAAGGTGTTTACATGAGTTGCTTTTAGAATATTCCTGTCACGTTCCTGTTTGACGTGTTCTAGAACATAGATCGATTAACGACACACGTCATTAATTATTTGTCATGCTATACGTGCAAATAGAGGAGTGCTTGAAGCGGTGGGCTACGTCCGAAAACACACATTTACCTACTACACAAATGTATTTTGGCTACTACATAGCAGGTAAGTACACGGTTTGGGACACAGCCGTGCTCTCCTGTTTGCCGTAAAACGGTTGAGCTCTGCCGTGTGTGTACGTGTCCACACAACATTAAGAGTGATTAAGGTGTGTACATGTCTTTAACGCACGTCCATAATGCGACTAAAACAGGAGAGTACTCCATGTCTTAATTCCATTTGTGTTTACTTCGAGTAGGACTTTAGTCTGCTCATTTCATCAAAAATTGCTGTTTGCATGGGAGTGTCTTAATCAGAGTATTATTTTAACATCGGATTCTTGTTGTCCATGTAAACGTACTGAATGATAATAATTCATTTGTTTATACGGACTGAAAATGTCTGATAAGTCGACTTCAGATACCAGTGTTCTGGTTAAAAGGGTTTGTGTTATTTTGTGCAGAAGCAAGTTGTAATATGTTTATGTTGTGTGTATGTCTGATTAATCTCACGTGCATATAGGATGTGTTTGAGTGGGTTAATTAACTCGCTAGAAAAGCACTTCAGCTTGCATGTCAACACAGTGGGCAAGATCAAGGTCAGCAAAAATAATCGAGGCCATGTCCATATATATATGACAATAAGTCGATAAAGTAATTTCAGTAGGGCTGCAACAACTAATCGATAAAATCAATAAACAACGAATTTCACCAATGATTAGATGGTTCTGTGACGTCACTGTGGATAACCCCTCCCCCCATCAGTGACATCACATTACAATGATGAAAAACGTATTTCTATTAATAAACCACGTCTGAAGAACAGCGGAGGTCGCGGAGTGAGCTGCACAATTGGTTGTCCAAAACGATAATGTTTTATATCAAACAACCTCGTAAGTGCATCGACGTGACTCGATGCTGCGACAGATGCGTGCGCTGCTGAATGTGTTCCAGACGCGTTTTCTTCAGCACAGAAATAACTTTTCAACCGTTATCTACTTCTCTGTAAACGTTAGAAATTCATGGCAGTATTTCCGTTTTACATAAAGGCTCGTCCTGAATATTCAGCCTCTTACCCATGATCACAGTTTCCGCTTAAGTTTTTCTTTTCTTTTTTTTATCAGGTTTAATAGAGTGATTTTACTTCTGCTTTAAAGCGTCTGGACAATCAGTTGGTTTTGTTTCCAAAATATAATGTTAATATTTGTAAAATTCCTTTGCACAGTGTATAGCGTAGCCCACATAGATACATTTACTACCTTTAACATAGCCTCCAATTTGCACAATATTTGAAGGACAACATTGTGCAGAATGTGAAAACATTTTTTTTCCAGAAAAAATACAGAAAAAAAAAGGAACCGCTAAGGTTAAAAAAGTGCTGTATAAGTGCAGACCATTGAACACAGAAACATTGACAATTTACAGAGAAACACATCCAAGTAGGGAACTGCGTTTACATAGACAACAATAATGCACTCTTAATCTAATTAAGACCGTACTTTGATTAAGAAACTACCGTGTAAACACCAACCTTAATCTAATTAAGATCATAATCGAATTAAGACAGGTGGAGTACTCCAGTTTTTATCGTATTATGGACGTGTATTACAGACATGTAAACACCTTCATCACATTATGAACGTCGTGTGAGAGTTTTCACTGCATTTTGTGACAGGACGTTTTGCGGTGAACAAGAGAGTTCGGCTGTGTCCCAAACTGCATACTTTCCTACTATAGTCCTGTAGTGGGGGAAAAAGACATGTATCCTTGCTACTATACAGAAGGTAAGTATGCGATTTGAGACGCACCCCACGGCTTCAAGCAGTCGTCTATTAGCATGTACATCATGACTAATAATTAACTGCTCTTAAAGCGTTCGTAAAAAAGTAAATAAAAACACCCAAAACTGTATACGGCACCATAACGACCGAACTGTATGTTGATACGTGAAAATCTGTAATGACGTTGAACAGCGTGTCCGCGGTGACGTAATGACGTGGGCTCTTAATCTAATTATGATCTAGAACATGTAAAACGGGAACATGACCGGAGTATTCTAAAAGCGACTCATGTAAACACCTTAATCACATTATTACCTTACTTAGATTAAGGTCAATAATTAGATTACTGCTGTCCATGTAAACGTAGTCAATGTTGGGCCTGCGGGTGACTAGCAACCAACTTCCTGTTTACATGAACGGTCATGATGCATGCTGTATTCGGTTGTGTAGTGTGGACAGAGATCGTTTCTGAAACACAGTGGAAATGCCAGTGTTGACTGTTTTCATTTTAAAACACAGTTGTTTTTTATTGTTTGTAGAATTTTGTGGAAAGTAAAGAGTTGAATCCATATTGGAATAAGGCTGTAACATAACTGTGGAAAAGGTGAAGCGCTGGGAATACTTTCTGAATGCACTGTATTTCACCCCCTAAAGAGGAGACTGGAGAACCTCCCAACACAAACAACAACTGGAAGAAACGGGTATAAGCAAGGAAAAGCATCATGAAACAAGAATGCACCAGACTGATGTCAGTGGGTCACCAGCTTCATGCTGTTACTGCAAGCAAGGGATACGCAACCAACTATTAAGTGCTGTTTACTTTAAAACAATATGTTTCAATACTTTTGTGAACCTAAATATCGTTCGGTCTGCCAGAAATTTAGGAACTTCAAAAGGATCACTGGCCAAAAAAAAATTTTTTTTTAAATGACAGATCCTTTACCATACTTTTTTTTCTTTTCCAAAGGATATTAGAGAAATATGTAATACTGCTGGGGCTACCTACAAAAACATAATGCATTTGAGGAGTAGAATTTAGACACATTGCTTTAATGAAAAAATTTAGACACATTGCTTTAATGAAAAAGAAAAAAAAAGTCTCATGATGTCTCGTTTGATTCCAGTTTTCCATACAGTGGATCGCTATTCATCAACTTGAGTAGCGCTTAGAACTGCAACAACTAATCAATAATAATCGATTATGAAAATCATTTTCAACGAATCTCTATCGATTAGCTGGTCTGTGCGCGGGACGATGGAGATTTACTCATCACGTTACTTCTGTTTCGAAAACACGCTTCAGAGAGTAAATACTAAAGTTGTGTCCCAGATGATGTACTGTACACTTACACTATGCACTATATACTCTACCGTCTAGTGTAGTGTTTTTCAACCGGGGGTCCCTAATGTGGTCAGTGGTGTAATTTCAGGGGTCCGTAGGAAAGTTTTTCAAATGTTTAAATTATATACATATGTTTTTAAAATGAATCAATTTGGTTATTCACAAATATCACATTAGCTGAGCTGACGATCGTTCATTGATGGATTTATTTGAAATTTATTTACAAATGAAATTAAAATTTGCAAAAACCTATGAGTGGTAGAGAAGTTCAAGTGTTGCATTGACGGATAAAATAAAGTATGATTCAGAGAGTCAAATTACATGTAAAAAAATAACATCTTGAAATGTTTTGATTCATTGTTAATATGATTAATGTTAAATATTAATCAAATAAAGCAACATATATATATATATATAAAAAAGGACTATTTCATATATATATAGCCTATAATTGTTGTGGAGTGAAAGGGTCCTTGAAGATTGTGCGAAATATTCTAGGGGTCCAGAGCACACGAAAGGTTGAGAACCACTGGTCCAGTGTATGTATTTCAGAAAGGTAACATCGTCTCAAATGGAACACATTAGTTTTTTTACTAACGGGAAAGTTTGCCCCATCCGATTAATCCAAATAATAATAAATCGGCCAACTAATCGATTATGAAAAGAATTGTTAGTCACACCCCTAGTAGCATTAAGCGA
This sequence comes from Ameiurus melas, assembly GCA_012411365.1. NCBI lineage: Eukaryota > Metazoa > Chordata > Actinopteri > Siluriformes > Ictaluridae > Ameiurus > Ameiurus melas. Next base: position 31,838,530 of record CM022762.1, read on the forward strand.
AATGAAATGTTTAGACTAGGGACGAGTGATATCTCGTTTGCGATATACCGGTAGAAATTCTCCCCACAATAATGAATCTTCCTGCGATGATGATAATAACGATAAAGCCTAGTTGGTGACGTATTTCTGTGTACGACACATTCACAGCTCACGAGAAGAGCGAAAACAAATATGGCAGAAGTGAAGCTGAGGACGATTTCATCACTAAACAACTCGGAGCTACCGCTACAATCTGGAACCGGTTTAATGACAGAAAATCCGTTTGTACTTTCAGATCAAGGTTTGTGTTTCAGAGGCTCTCAAGACTGCATGCCGAGATCACTTGCAGCCAAAAACAGTGCTGAACGGTGCTGTGTTTATATCGGCGCTGATATCGCGATCACAAGAAATACCAGGAAATATCGCGATACAGTTTTAAGTCCATATCGCCCATCCTTAGTTTAGACTACGATGTGCTCTCTGTGTTTTAAATAAAAACAAAACAGAATGGTTTTATTTAATACTTTAGCTCACGTTAGAAGTGAGGAGAGAAGTGAATTTGTATGCTGATGTGAATGTTTGATCCAAGGGTTCGTGACCGTATGAGAATATCGAACATCAAGGCCAAACCGACTGTACTCCAGTAAGAGTGCGTCCTCACACTGTGGCAGGTTCAGCTGAAAACCTCACCTCTTTTGTTCCTTGTACCGTTTCTCTTGGCCGTGAGGAGCTCCTGTTCAATCTTCTTCTCCAGAAAGTCTTGTTTCTTCGTCAGCATCTCCTCTGTATCTCGGAGTCGCTGGACAGCCTCTTGAGGCCTGTGAGCGTTCACACCTTTGCCGCTGCTACCAAAGAATTTCCCGAACAAAGACATCGTGGCGCTTAACGTGAAACTTTTGTGTAGGATCAGGAGATCTTCTGGTTTGTATCGCGGTGTAAAAAGAACCGCGGCGACGTTAAACCCAACAGAATGTGGGCGTGGTGGTGTTTCCTCTCCTTACGCTTGACGAGCCAGGCCCTGGGACGAGAACCGACACGCACGATGATCCACGGAACTACGGTGGCCGAGAAGTGCGAAACAAAATAACAAATCCGAAAACAAAACAACAATTTACAAACACAGTAACAAATTGGAAGTCAGAAAAACACCATAACAAATCAGACAAAACAGAAAACGTGGTAGATTCTTGAATGAATTACTTCCCGCTGATTGGACATGTCAGTCAGGATATACTGACAGCTGATTGGACGACACGTCTGTCAATCAGGATATACCGACCGCTGATTGGACGACACGTCTGTCAATCAGGATATACCGGGAGCACTGCAGCCTGCCAGTACTGGGAAGTCAGCTCGTGTGCGCGTGTGTTAATATGTGGTGAAGATACAAATGTAACAAATCTGCGGCGTGTCCTCTGATCTGAGCTTGTGTTTGTGTTTGTGCTGGAGCCGAATAACTGTCCCGGTTCGTGCAGCTCTGATCTTCTAGCATTCCTTACTTCATTTAATGGCTAATAGTTCTTCCTCTAAACACACCTGCGTCCTTCAGGTGCGATTTTAGAGAGCGCGCGCTAATCTTTATGTCATGGTTTGTTAACATCGTATCCAAAATCGCGACATATGATGGTCCTGCATCAAAGTAGCCCTTAATAAATCCCATTTTCTCATTTCTATAAACTTTTATTTTCTAACATTTTAAAGTAAACACAGAAGTTCACTACCTTTTCTGTTTTGTCCGATTTGTTATTGTGTTTTCTGAATTGTTGTTTGGTTTTCATATTTGTGTTTGTTTTGCACTTTTCGGCCACCGTACAGTGGGGGGGGGGGGAGTATTTGATCTGGCTATTTCAGCTTAAATAAGTAAATATTTGAAGCAATCTGATCATCCACCATACTGCAGGATTGTGCTAAGCTTTGGCTGCCTCCAGAACAATAAAAACAAGATGTCATGTCAAGTGCACAGAAAAATCAAGTCAAGAAGACAGCTATTGTTATGTCGAGATCACGAGAAAACAAGAAAGAAAAAAATAATAACCCACCTAACAATATTTGGTTTCCAGAACATACATTTTAAGGTTTGTTTTTGGCTAACCAGGATAGTTTTCTTTAAGGAAATAGTACATTGTTGTTCGGTTTGTGGAACGTTCCCCTAACATTATCCCACAACGTTCCCCTAATGTTCTCTCAACATTCCCATAATGTTATTTTAATCTCGATTTTCATCATTTATTTTTAATATTCATATTTTCAAGCATCATTAATCATAAATACAACACATCAGTCTCTCTAAAAAAAAAATCAACTCGATCCATATTTTTGTTGATCCATTGTTCACATAATATAACAAGCCATGAATCTCGGGACATTCAAAACAGTAACTATAATTTAATTTTAATCTAATTAAAAAAAAAAAACCCTTTCCATAGACCAAAATTCGCAAAACACTGTGTACAGTGCCCTCCACTAATATTGGCACCCTTGGTAAATATGATCAAAGAAAGCTGTGAAAAATTGTCTATTTTTTTAAAAAACATTTTGATCTTTTGTTTTAAACTATTCACAAAAATAATCTGCTCTCAGGAATATCAAACTATAGCAAACACAACACAGGTTTATATATATATATATATATATATATATATAGAGAGAGAGAGAGAGAGAGAGAGAGAGAGAGAGAGAGAGAGCTAAAAACTCTCCAAGGATCACAGCTGGAGAACTGCAGAAGTTAGTTGTGTCAGAAAGTCTGGTCAGAAAGTCTCCAAAACTACAATCCGAAGTCACCTACATCACCACAAGTTGTTTGGAAGGTTTCAAGAAAAAAGCCTCTACTCTCATCCAAAAACAAACTCGAGCGTCTTCAGTGTGCCCGACACTACTGGAACTTCAAATGGGATCAGGTTCTATAGTCAGATGAAACCAAAATAGAGCTTTTTGTTTTGGCACAAAGAGAGGTAGCCATATGGAAAAGTACCTCATGCCCACGGTTAAATATGGTGATGGATCTTTTATGTTTTGGGACTGTTTTTCTGCCCGAGGACCTGGACATTTTGTTAAGATACATGGCATCATGGACTCTATCAAATATCAACAGATATAAAATGAAAACCTGACTGCCTCTGACAGAAAGCTTCAAATGGGCCGTGGTTGGATCTTCCAGCAGGACAATGATCCAAAACATACATCAACATTAACACAAAAATGGTTTACTGACCACAAAATCAAGGTCCTGCCATGACCATCCCAGTCCCCTGACCTGAACCCCATAGAACACCTGTGCGGTGAACCGAAGACGAGAGTCCACCAGCATGGACCTCGAAATTTGAAGGCTCTAGTGAGGTTCTGTCGAGAGGAACGCTCTCAGATCCCTCGCCATGTATTCTCCAATGGCATTATATCTCTCTTCTCATCAGGCATTATATGAGAAGACTCAGAGCTTCTTTTTTTCATATAAACCTATGTTTTGGTTGCAATTGTGAGAGCAGCGTACTTTTGTGAATTTATTTAAAGAAAGATCAAAAGGTTAAAAATTTTCACAGCCTTCTTTGCTCATAATTACCATGGGTGCCAATATTAGTGGAGCGCTATCTATCTATCTATCTATCTATCTATCTATCTATCTATCTATCTATCTACAGTGGTGTGAAAAAGTGTTTGCCCCCTTCCTCATTTCCTGTTCCTTTACATGTTTGTCACACTTAAGTGTTTCGGAACATCAAACCAATTTAAACAATAGTCAAGGACAACACAAGTAAACACAAAATGCAATTTGTAAATGAAGGTGTTTATTATTAAAGGTGAAAAAATATCCAAACCATCATGGCCCTGTGTGAAAAAGTGATTGCCCCCTAAACCTAATAACTGGTTGGGCCACCCTTAGCAGCAACAACTGCAACCAAGCGTTTGCGATAACGTGCAATGAGGCTTTTAAAGTGTCCTGGAGGAATTTTGGCCCACTCATCTTTGCAGAATTGTCCTAATTCAGTTACATTAGAGGGTTTTCAAGCATGAACGGCCTTTTTAAGGTCATACCACAACATCTCAATAGGATTCAGGTCAGGACTTTGGCTAGGCCACTCCAAAGTCTTCATTTTGTTTTTCTTCAGCCATTCGGTGGTGGACTTGCTGGTGTGTTTAGGATCATTGTCCTGCTGCAGAACCCAAGTTCGTTTCAGCTTGAGTACACGAACAGATGGTCGGACATTCTCCTTCAGGATCTCTTTGTAGACAGCAGAATTCATAGTTCCTTTTATCACGGCAAGTCTTCCAGGTCCTGAAGCAGCAAAACAGCCCCAGACCATCACACTACCACCACCATATTTTACTGTTGGTATAATGTTCTTTTTATGAAATGCAGTGTTCCTTCTACGCCAGATATACTTGGACACACACCTTCCAAAGAGTTCCACTTTTGTCTCATCGGTCCACAGAATGTTGTCCCAAAAGTCTTGGGGATCATCAAGATGTGTTGTGGAGAAATTGAGACGAGCTTTGATGTTCTTTTTGCTCAGCAGTGGTTTTCTCCTTGGAACTCTGCCATGCAGGCCATTTTTGCCCAGTCTTTTCCTGATGGTGGAGGCATGAACGCTGACCTTAACTGAGGCAAGTGAGGCCTGCAGTTCTTTGGACGTTGTTGTGGGGTCTTTTGTGACCTCTTGGATGAGTCGCCGCGCGCTCTTGGGGTAATTTTGGGCGGCCGCCACTCCTGGGAAGGTTCACCACTGTTCCATGTTTCGCTTACATTTGTGGATAATGGCTCTCACTGTGGTTCGCTGGATTCCCAAAGCTTTGGAAATGGCTTTATAACCCTTTCCAGACTGATAGATCTCAATTACTTTCTTTCTCAATTGTTCCTGAATTTCTTTGGGTCTCGGCATGATGTGTAGCTTTTAAGGATCTTCTGGTGGACCTTACTGTGTCAAGCAGCTCCTATTTAAGTGATGCCTTGATTGTGAACAGGTGTGGCAATAATCAGGCCTGGGTGTGGCTAGAGAAATTGAACTCAGGTGTGGACAACCACAGTTATAGTATGTTTTAACAAGGGGGGCAATCACTTTTTCACACAGGGCCATGATGGTTTGGATTTTTTTTCACCTTTAATAATAAACACCTTCATTTACAAATTGCATTTTGTGTTTACTTGTGTTGTCCTTGACTATTGTTTAAATTGGTTTGATGTTCCGAAACACTTAAGTGTGACAAACATGCAAAGGAACAGGAAATGAGGAAGGGGGCAAACACTTTTTCACACCACTGTATCTCCATATCTATATGTGTGTGTGTGTGTGTGTGTGTGTGTGTGTGTGTGTGTGTGTGTGTATTGTATTGCACAGCTGTAGAGTACACGAGTCTCACAACAGGCATTTCATTGTACAACTGTCACTGATATTTTGTGCACGAGAAATAAACATGAGGATTGAAATTTATAAAGAGGTTATTGTGGATGAAAAATACATAAATGAATGTATGCAAAATGAAAGGAATCGAATCATCGTGCTAGACTGTATCATTTTGCCGGATTGATTCGATGCATTACAGTTTCAATTCAATTCAATTAAATTTTATTTGTGTAGCGCTTTTTACAACAGACAATGTCCCAAAACAGCTTTACAGAAATATCAACACGGTGTACAGATATTAAAGGTGTGAATTTATCCCAACTGAGCAAGACACTGAGTGGATGACGGTGGTGAGGAAAAACTCAATAAGATGTTTAAAGAGGAAGAAACCTTGTGAGGAACCCGACTCAGAAGGGAACCCATCCTCATCTGGGTCACAACAGACAGTGTGGAATAGTACAGTATGGATGTACATGAAGTCTGTATGGACTTAGGAGCAGCCGCAGTCCCAGTAGTCTGGAATTGGAGAAGATTCGAGACTTGAGCTCCATCCAGAGGCTGAAATGATCTGGATCTCCAGTATCTCCATAAATTCATGTGTGGCTCGGCAGAAGGAGAGAGGGAGAGAAAAGATTATTATGACTGTGAAGTAGTAAAGATAGAATCTAGTCAGGGTAGGCTTGAGTTTGCCTTTGGCTGTTGAATAAGGGCATGGTGACAGTTCCACTTCCAGTTTATTTCATGTATGAAACGCAAAACTCTATGAACTCAAACAGTTTTCTCTTTACTCTTCTGTTGTGAAGCCGACTGCATCTGCTTTAAAACAGAAATACGACAAGCTAAAAATAGAGATCTCCACCGCAATGTGTCGGCTAATGAAGAAAACTGTGCCTTTAAGGGTGGTCTCAGGAGGCGTCTTCTAAAGCGCATTATTATTATTATTATTATTATTATTATTATTATTATTTAAATTGACGGAAAACATCCCACTGAAGTTGTGCTTCACCGCACATTGAGTCAGCGACTGTAGTTATTTATGTTTAGTGCATGTAAACAGCGTCATTAGACTGAGTCGGATTGGGATTTAAAGGGGCTGTGACTCGGGACACTCCCCTCAGTCTTCACGACCCCTTTAAGAAGTTTCGCCAACAGTGAGCGTGAAGACTCAAGCCTTCTGCGTTGGGTTTCCCCCCCCCCTCCCCCTCGCCCCCCCACCCTCCCGATCAGTTCAATTTAGTTAGTTTGATTGTTTGAAGTCTTTTTGTCCCGCGTCACTCTCCCCACGGTGTCTACCCCCGAAACTCGCGCAATGGCTGAGATCTCCAAAGGCGTCAACGCCGGGAAATTGGCTAGTAATGTACAGAAAAGGATCAACCGGGCACAGGAGAAGGTAAGAGAAGTTCAAAACAAACAAACAAAACAAAAACCTCGTCCTAAACGTCCTGGAATGTTCTTATGGCTGGATTGAATTTGTAGGACTATTCAGGCGTAAACACAAAGATCGAACCGATCGGGGGTCAGTTTCTATTTCTGTCCGCTGGCGACCTGTCCGGAACGCGGCGCTGTGTGCTGGAAGGACCGTGGCGCTGTGTGCTGCGCTGGCTGTTCCAGGAACAGTTCTTAACTGTTACAATGAGACACAATGCTGTATACTTCCGAGTTACTGTGCGGAAACTAGCTGAAGAGACCCTCATTATGGGAATGCGTTTATTGTGTAGTAGTGATTAATCACAGTCCTGCAGCTGTTAATGAAATCACTTCTCTTAGTCATTGTAATTAAGTATCAGTGGTGTAGTCCTTAACACGTGGTTTACTAATACTATCACCTCTCTCTCTCTCTCTCTCTCTCTCTCTCTCTCTCTCTCTCCTCTATATATATATATATATATATATATATATATATATATATATATATATTAGTTTGTTTATTAGGGCTGGTATTGTTGAGTACCTCACATACTGTACACATTACAATACATCACAGTATAGCACGAAGAATCCTCTCCTTTCCCCCGTTACTTCAAGATTGTTACTGATACAACTTCTGAAATAGTTTGACTGTTTCAGTGTAATAAATGTGCAAATTTAATGGCATGACAATTGGCAACCAATTAAAAAAAAAAAAAATATATATATATCTATTTATTTGTAAATATGCCAACACCGGATCTCAGTATCACATTTATTTACTTGTTGATTACTTGTTACTCAGTTGAGGGAAAAGATCACGTTAAAATGCTCTTAAAATAAATGTGGTGAAAAATAGCGTCGTTGAAATGTAGAGTAAAATGAATGAAGGACATTCCGAAAACAACTGTAAGGGAAATGGGGAGACGGAGGAAATGCTTTGCTGAAAGAACCATACGAGGATTCGAACTCACGAGAAGAGGAGAACTATCAAACGGAAGTGCTTTTTTTTATATATATATATATATATATATATATTTATATAATCGGTTCATTTTACCGCCTGTCATGTAGGCGTAATGCTTTTTTGGAAAGCCAGTAATAAACAGAGATGTAAATAAATTGCGATGTACTACAACATAATAAATGGTTTGTGATTAAAGCAGTGCAAGAGAAAGAGTGAATCAGCAAGTTCAGTGTTTCATATCTCTCGAGCAGGAACAGAAGAGAGTAGAATTATTCCCGGTACACTTTCAATTCAATTCAATTCAATTTTATTTGTATAGCGCTTTTTACAATAGTCATTGTCTCAAAGCAGCTTTACAGAAATCAAAAACAGGTATAAACAGTCAGAAACAGATAAACAGAGACAAACAGGTAGAAAACAAATGGAATTTATCCCAACTGAGCAAGACACTGAGTGGCGATGGTGGCAAGGAAAAACTCCCTAAGATGTTTTTTGAGGAAGAAACCTTGAGAGGAACCCGACTCAGAAGGGAAACCCATCCTCATCTGGGTAACACAGAATGTGAATGTAACACAGATAATGTGAAAATGAGAAGTATGTATGGCCTTAGGAGCAGCCGTAGTCCCAGCAGAAGATTTGGGCTCATCCAGAGGCAGAAGGGATCTGGATCTCCACCAGTGAGCACTGAGTACACTTCAAGTTCACTTCAAGCACTTTTATCAATTTTACTTGACTGCTTCAGCGGAACAGGGTTTTCAGTCGGAGACAGCGGTGATGGGGGATGACCGCGGTTGTCCGGGACGTGGGAGGGTGGATTTCAAATAAAAATGCACCAATTATAACAAAGAATCACGAGTTTCCATCCATCCATCCATCCATCCATCCATCCATCCATCCATCCATCCATCCATTTCCCCTACTGCTTATTCTACACAGGGTTGCATGGGAGCCTGGATCTCAGAGAACTTTGGGCACAAGGTGGGGAACACCCTGGATGAGGTGGCAACCCATCACAGGGCACATTGCGAGTTTCACAAAAAAACATGCGATACTGTTAAAGGGAAGCGAACACACGAGTAGATTAAGGACTTCTGATGCAGCGGGGGGTATATGCCAGGAGTGTCCGATGTTCTCTGCAACGTGCCGGTATGGGTGCAGGTTTTCATTCTAATCAAGCATTCTCCACACCTGATTCAATCTGTTTCATCAGTTGAGCTTGGCTTTCAATAGACTCAGGTGTGGCTTCTGCTTAGATGGAATGAAAACCTGCACCCACACCGGCCCTTTCCAGATCAGAGTGGACACCCCTGGTATACAGTAATATTGATCCTTAGGAGTTGTTATACACAAACACACCTTATGCTTACTTTTTCTGAAGGGCTATGTGTGTGTATGGTCCCAACTACCCCACTGGTCCACATATACAGTCCCCTCTGAAAGTAACTTAATGGCAAGACCAGTTCTACTGTTTTTGCTATAGACACGTATACCCTAAAGACATTTGGGTTTGAGATCAGAAGATGAATATGAGGCAATGAATACGAATTTCAGCTTTCGTTTCTTCTAAATATCTAAATATGTTAATAAAACATGAGATGAGGAAATTGAAAATAAAATTCAATGCAGCCTACACGACTCGGAGCCTGAATAAGCAGGAAACAAGTCATTGTACATAGTTGAATAAAAAAGTTAAAAATCAAATGACTTTAAGTATTTATGGTAATATGATTCAATATGATATACTGAACATTGCACATAGTGTTTGTAAAGTATACATGGTGTAAACTATGGGAGGAGTAAACAAAGGTAGACAGTACAGAGGGGGAAGAAAAATCAGTGTGAGGTAGCCGTTTAACAATATCATCATATGTCTTATGACAGCACTATATTTTGGCTCCTGAAAATTTTAATTGGCACCTAAATATTTTGGGTTTAGAGCTAATGGCTCATAGATTATTATTTGTTTTGCCTGGAGCCCTGATACAAAAATTTGGAATGTCCTTAAAAAAAGAAGAAAGAAAGAAAGAAAAAAAAAGACATTGCACATGTCAGCCAAGGACAACAACCACAGTTGATGACAGAACCCTGTGAGAACTGTGAAGAAAAACCCCAAAACAACCGGCCGTGACCTCACCAACCAGCTCCACAGTCCAGGGGTGAAGGTATCATAATCCACCATTCGAAGAAGACTTCGAGAAATATAGAGGCCATACCACAAGATCCATAAACACTCATCAGCATTAAGATTTGGAAGGCCAGATTGGAATTCACAGCAGAATGAATTCAGTCTTACATTCTGTTTGAGAAATGCATCCAGTCTAATTTATAGGGACTTTATCATGCAGCAAGACAATAACTCAAAACACACTGTCAATGTAACAAAAGACTTCATCAGGGGGGGAAAGAGGAAGGTTTTAGACTGGTCACCAGACCTTAACACAACTGAGCACAAATTTCACGTCCAGAAGAGAAGATGAAAGGGAGAAACCTCTCAAAACAAAAACAGTTGAATTTCCCATTGGGGATCAATAAAGTATCCGTCCATCCATCCATCCATCCATCCATCTATCTATCTATCTATCGCTTTTATGCAGTTATCGCAAGCAAGGGATATGCATGTGAATATTGTGTTATTTACTTAAATTTACTTTAAGACTATCTTGGCTAATACCAATGGTGCCATGTTTTAAATTGTTTAACACAGGAAAATGTAAATATCAGGAAATGAAAGCTGACATTCTGATTCTCATATTCATAGCTCAACCTCCAGTGAGATCATCATCATGCCAATTATCATTGCATACTGTAAATATATGTCATGATATTATTTAACAGAATGAGCTAACAAGATACTTACCTATTACCATTATTAACTGATATTCATATATGACTTAATTTGCTTTATGTACTTAATTTGCTTCATTATTATATACAGTATAGTGCAAGTATCAGTAGTTATTCCAGTCCAAATTTATCCAGGCTCAAATGGGGCCTGAACATGCAAAGTTCACAATTTAGAGCATCATTGTGGCCTACATTTACTTCCATGACATTTCTTTCAGTAAATTAGTCCGTTATTGCCTAATATTTTCTCAAACATGAGAAAACATGTACAGTGAGTGAAAAAAGTATTTGACCCCCTCTGCAAAACATGACTTAGTACTTGGTGGCAAAACCCTTGTTGGCAATCACAGAGGTCAGACGTTTCTTGTAGTTGGCCACCAGGTTTGCACACATCTCAGGAGGGATTTTGTCCCACTTCTCTTTTCCAGATCTTCTCCAAGTCATTAAGGTTTCGAGGCTGACGTTTGGCAACTCGAACCTTCAGCTCCCTCCACAGATTTTCTATGGGATTAAGGTCTGGAGACTGGCTAGGCCACTCCAGGACCTTCATGTGCTTCTTCTTGAGCCACTCCTTTGTTGCCTTGGCCGTGTGTTTTGGGTCATTGTCATGCTGGAATACCCATCCACGACCCATTTTCAATGCCCTGGCTGAGGGAAGGAGGTTCTCACCCAAGATTTGACGGTACATGGCCCCGTCCACGTCCCTTTGATGTGGTGAAGTTGTCCTGTCCCCTTAGCAGAAAAACACCCCCAAAGCATCATGTTTCCACCTCCATGTTTGATGGTGGGGATGGTGTTCTTGGGGTCATAGGCAGCATTCCTCCTCCAAACACGGTGAGTTGAGTTGATGCCAAAGAGCTCCATTTTGGTCTCATCTGACCACAACACTTTCACCCAGTTGTCCTCTGAATCATTCAGATGTTCATTGGCAAACTTCAGACGGTCATGTATATGTGCTTTCTTGAGCAAGGGGACCTTGCGGGCACTGCAGGATTTCAGTCCTTCACGGCGTAGTGTGTTACCAATTGTTTTCTTGGTGACTATGGTCCCAGCTGCCTTGAGATCATTGACAAGATCCTCCCGTGTAGTTCTGGGCTGATTCCTCACTGTTCTCATGATCATTGCAACTCCACGAGGTGAGATCTTGCATGGAGCCCCAGGCCGAGGGAGACTGACAGTTCTTTTGTGTTTCTTCCATTTGTGAATAATCGCACCAACTGTTGTCACCTTCTCACCAAGCTGCTTGGCGATGGTCTTGTAGCCCATTCCAGACTTGTGTAGGTCTACAATCTTGTCCCTGACATCCTTGGAGAGTTCTTTGGTCTTGGCCATGGTGGAGAGTTTGGAATCTGATTGATTGATTGATTCTGTGGACAGGTGTCTTTTATACAGGTAACAAGCTGAGATTAGGAGTTCTCCCTTTAAGAGTGTGCTCCTAATCTCAGCTCGTTACCTGTATAAAAGACACCTGGGAGCCAGAAACCTTTCTGATTGAGAGGGGGTCAAATACTTATTTCCCTCATTACAATGCAAATCAATTTATAACATTTTTGACATGCATTTTTCTGGATTTTCTTGTTGTTATTCTGTCTCTCACTGTTCAAATAAATCTACCATTAAAATTATAGACTGATCATTTCTTTGTTAGTGGTCAAACGTACAAAATCAGCAGGGGATCAAATACTTTTTTCCCCTCACTGTAAGTAGACAGTGAACTGAAATTATTAGTGTTTGGTTGTCACCCATGAGCAAGGAGTGCCACTTTAAATATTTAAATAAAGGTGTTGTCTTCTTAAGGAAGTCACATGCAAATTAGGTCTACATTTAAGTGATGCTCATTAACATTAGACTATGTACATTTGTCTTTTATTAGTAAAATCACTTCATTACTAAAATAAATTTATAAGTATAATGTGTAAAAAAAAACAAAAACATTATTTTTAATGTTTATTTTTTTAAAATGTTTATTTTAACTGAATATTTCGGGTCAGGATATATCAATTTTCAAGTCAGAATTAAAATAAATTCAAATACACAGAATTCCTGATATTAAGATAATAAGTATTAAAGTGCTAGTTGTAGCCATTGTTAACATGTTCGCATAGTAGATTATAGTCGGGTAGTTCGAAAGGATCTACTCTTGATTTGATGCTAGTTCTGTGGGTTTTTGAACCTAATAGTAACTGTGCAGGTTACAAGTTTTGGGCATTTCCACCATAAACAGTCTATAGTTAATCCAAGACCATGTGTATTTACATTATTGGCAGAATTTGCTTTGGGGGACTATCTAAAGGCTGAGACACATGATTATGAACTGTTATCTACATTAGAATAACCTGCCTGGATAATTACAGTAAACCTACAGCTTTCCCTATAAATGCTTCATTCCTGTTCTAAGTTAGAGGGATGTTGTTGTGATGGGAATTTTGTAATACATGCTTATTATACATACTTGTGTGAACTCGGACCTGATATGTGAAATAATAGAGGAGCGGGCTTCTGTTCCTTATTTAGATACTCATAACGGAGCACTTAGTCATGTCCATGATTCACTGTGGAAATGCCAGTTCTAAAAACTGCCCTCCATTCCCAGTGAACAGACCGTATGTCAATCAAAATTTTCCCAATATACACCCACACACCTGTCCTGTCCCAGAATGCCTTTTGGCAGGACATGAATAGAGGCTATGAATAGCAGATAGGCATCCCTGACAGCTGTGTAAATGTGATGGGGGGGGTTTTTGGATCAAGAGAGGGTGGGTGTATTTTTAGATCTGCAGTCGACAGCTCCCAATAGTTAGGGCCTGGGTCACATTAAAAAATATACAAACTAGCTATGTTAAATTTTGAGCTACTCGATAAATCTCCCCAGCTCTAAGCCTCGTGAGCGTGATCGTGAAACTGTGCAGGAAGATTGATATTAGCAACATGATTCACTTTAAAACTGAAGGTGTGTGTAAGGGGAGGGTAGTAATGGGCTAACCAAGGCAAGCCACTCCAACCACACAGGTAAACTGATTAGCTGAATTTTCAATTGGGAAGAATTAGAACATATCATTAGTAGCGCCAAAACTAATGGTACAACAAAAAGCACCTTTTCCAATTCCCATCAGTTTACATTTTAGGTACATTTAATCTCATGCATCTTATGGACATGTAATTGACTTATAATTATTAATATTTGATAGTAATAGAGAAATATGCTTGCTCAATAGAGAAAGTAGTGCCCAAAAGTTTGCATACCCCTTGCAGAAACTGCTAAATCTTGATACTGTTAACAAAATAAGAGGGATCATAAAAAATCCCATGTTTTTTATTTAGTACTATCCTGAATAAGCTATTTCACATGACAGGTGTTTATATATAGTCCACAAGACAAGATAATAGCTAGTTTTTATATACAAAAAAAATAATAAAAAATTACCCCATTCAAAAGTTTACATACCCTTGATTTTGTGATATTTGTTCATGAGTCCCTTGTTTGTCCTGAGCAGATAAACTGCTCACTGTTCTTCAGAAAAATCCTCCAAGTCCGGCACATTCTTTACTTTTCTAGCATATTCTCCACATTTAACCCCTTTTCCGACAGGAATTTTGATGTTAAGATCCATCTTTTCACACTGAGGACAACTGAGGGACTCGCACACAACTATTACATAAGGTGCAAACATTCACTGATGCCCAAGAAGGTAACAGGATCCATTAAGAGTCAGGGGGTGTAAACTTTTGAACAGGATGACCGGTTTAAATTGTTGTTATTTTTGTTGTTACGTTGTGATCTTTTTTGCATTTAGTACTGCCCTTCAGATGCTAAATAAGATGGTTACTTATGTCCCCCAGAAGACAAAATACTAACAATTTTCCTGGGGTTAGATGATGAATCCTGTGAGAATTGGTGTTTGCATTTTCACTGGAATTTTAATTTGTGAATAAATTTCATATTCTATGTTTTGCCTACTTAATTGGTATAGTTTAGTATTTGATAATGGTCAGGATTAAGTTTTACTTTTTTGAATCAATTTTTATATTTGCATGACTCTCAAGACTGTATTCTGATATGACTTGTGGCCAAAAAAAGTGTTGAATATTACCATTTTTATATAGTCATTTATATTATTACAGCAAAAGAATTTTTTTTACATGAAATATTGTGACATAGTTTATCACCCATCCCAAGTTTACTGTGACTGCTTTTTTTTTCTTCTTCTTCTTCTTTTTCTACTAGATCACTTCCCGGGATGTGGCAAAGTGTTAGTTAGTTGGGGTTTGGGTGTACATTGAGAGTGCATCCACTATAGTAGCAGGACTATAGCATCCACTACACTTCCACAAACAAGATCAGACTATGATAGATAAAGATAGTTCTTTAAATAAAACAGGGTGCTCACTCACACTTGATTTTCAATCCATTAATTGAAAACACCTGACTCTAATTTCACCTTCAAATTAACTCCTAATCCTAGAAGTTCACATACTTTTGCCACTCACAGATATGTCATATTAGATAATTTTCCTCAGTAAATATATGACCAAGTATAATATGTGTCTCACTTGTTAAATTCGGTTCTCTCTGTCTACTTTTTGGACCTGTGTGAAAATCTGATGTTTTAGGTCATATTTATGCAGAAATGTAGAAACTTCTAAGGGATTCACAAACTTTCAAGCACCACTATATACAGAACAGGGTAGGTAGCACTTTCTTCCAAGTACGTTTTGCTGCCCTGTGATGTAGCATGAGCAGCAGGTTGAAAATCACAGGTTGGCATCCCATGTCTTGTGTCTCGGAGGAAGCATGAGTTTGCCCCACCTTAGCTGTCGTGTGCAGGGGGGAGTTAGCTAGTGGGTGGGAACTGGCAAGACAAAATTAAAGAGAACCCCCCCCCCCCGCCGGATTGTCAGCACTTCTAGGCATGGTAGACAGACAATAATGTACACAGCAAGAAATTAAACATGAATTGCATTTGGCACACACCCTTATCCAGAGCTACTTACAGTTGTCTCACTTGTATAACTGAGCAATTGAAGGTTAAGGGCCTTACTCAAGAGCCCAGCAATGGTAGCCTAGCAGTATTGGGATTTGAACTCACAACCTTCCAATCAGAAGTCCAATATCTTAACCACTGAGCCACAATTTCCTTTAAATAGACGAACTAATCAAAAACGAATACAAAAGAGTTCTGTGCAGTCAGGACACAATAAAGCAATAAACAAGGACTCAGATCAACACCAAACACACGATCCATGATGAACACAAAACACAGAAAGGAAGCACTGTACAAGCTGAGAATTGCAGTGCGTGCTGAAAGGTGGATTTGCATGACAGTCCCTCTAGCTTGACTCCCAAGTGTAATCTTCTCATTGCAGACTCTCACTAAACCACATCCCCATCTGCTTACATTTACCTAATATCTCATTCTGAGATTATGATATGATGATTATAATAAAACAAATATAATATCTAAACATTTTACTGATTTCATGCTTGGTAAAGACAATAATAATTTTGCTTAAATATTTATTTCTATACAGAAGAATTATCTGCTAATATAAAGACAATCTCAAAATGGTAAATTCTAGAAACAGGCCTAAATCTGTTTAATCTAAATTATTAATGGGAAACATTACATAAATTTGACTACATTAACTATTTCCACTTGATATCATCTATTGCAGTGTAATAATGAAATTCCCAATGTGATTGTTTTATTATTGATTTTTCTACTGTGACTGTTTTTTTGACCATTCAAACAATAGTAAATAACAGTAAATATTCACTATAATTCAACAGGCTTCAATAGAATTTATTTGATCCTGAAACTATAGCAAAATTCAACAACGGTGAGCCATAAAGTACTCTTTGTAAAATAAGAGCTGTTATTTAAAAACTTTAGAGCTTGGGTATGGGCACAGTATTATTTAGGTACAGTAATACACATCAGAATGGAAGTATCTTGCAAGGATAGAAAAAGCAATGTGTGAGTTGTATGGCAAATGTCTGATTTCTAGATGATGCAGAAGCTGGGGAAGGCTGATGAAACCAAAGACACAGCATTTGAGGAGGGTGTGGCTAACTTCAGCAAGCAGATGGTGAGATTCCTTCTTTTTATAGCCTACTATCTAATTCTTCACTTTTTGATGTATATGGCTACTTTGTGATTGCGTTGTGTTTTTAGAGTTAAATGAGATCTATCTAATAAAGTCTCCAAACTAGTCCTTTAATTTTGGTTGTGGCATATACTCTTATAGGCAGAAGGCACTAAATTGCAGAGAGACCTGAAAGCATATCTGGAAGCAATCAAAAGTAAGTTTTGGTCATTCTCATGTGTTTTGGTCTGTGTTTTATGCAGTGTTTCAGCTCTCTCTAATTCTAACTCACCTGTCACCTGTCTGGTAACTGCCAATATCACTTAAAATTAAATACTCTTTAAAAAACAAAAAAAAATTATATATATATATATATATATATATATATATATATATATATATAGTCGCGATGGATGGACATTCGACGCGCATGGCAGGCAAAACGCTATTTCCCCGACTGCCGCACCGGCACGAAGCGGACAGCTTCGTACTGGACCCCATACCAACCGGAAGGGCCATCACGGCCAAAGCCAATGATACGAACGCCAGGGTAACCCGCTAGTTTCTCGCACTGCAAAACTTCTCGTTCCAGGTCAAGGGGGGGCCCTACATGGGAACGCAGAAGGTCTCTCATGGCGAGACACACTCTGGGCCCACTACCCAGCAGCAGTAGGCTCGGAGCTGAGGTGGAGGTACTGTCGCGACGGATGGACATTCGACGTGCATGGCAGGCAAAAAGCTCCCTCCCTGACTGCCGCACCGGCCCAAAGCGGACAGCTTCGTACCGGACTCTATACCAACCGGAAGGGCCGTCACGGCAGGGCGGAACCGCCAGAGCCACAGTGTCTGGTGATTGGAGAGTCAGACGGAAGAATTCCACCACTCCGTCACCGGAAGAAGGCTATAAAAGGATGCCCTTCCGCAGACGCTGGTTGGAGTACAGACGCACCAACACTACACGGGCACGGATGACGACGCCAGCGGCTGACTCGGCACACACACGGAACGACTGCACGGGAATCCCCTACAGCTCCTTCCTGGAATCCCCGACACACCCCGAAAGCGTCACCACGTCAGCCCCGCCTCCGCCGGCTACCTTACAGGCAGCCCACGCACACACACTCTCTTCTAAGCCATTGACAGACTGTGTGAGAACTGAATAAACGTGAAATTCTTCCCTCCTTATCCCCAGTATACCGTGTCTCTGTGCTCTGCCTTTCCCTCTGGCTTTTCTCTCTTACACTGGTGGAGGATGCAGGCAACGCAGTGCACAGTAGAAATAAATAAATAAATAAATAAATAAATAAATAAAATCTAAAAAATAAAATAAAATAAAAAAAAGAGAGAGAGAAGAAAGGAGAAGGCACAATGGAACAAACCTTGGTGCGCTTACTGGATGGCAGCATCCAGCAGCAGGCCGTCATGCACCAAATCGCCGAAAGCGTCCAGGCCGCAACCCAAACGCTGGTGACGCTACGGACCGAGCTCCCTGCGGCCTCCACGCCCCTTCCAGACTCGGGTCAAGAGCTCCGCCGCCTGCTTCCCCCCCTCTATCCCGACGACGACCCCGTGGGGTACTTCAAGGTTTTTGAGAGTATTGCCCGCCGAAAGGGCTGGGACAGGGACGACTGGCCCCGCGCCCTCGGCCCCCTGCTCACGGGGGAGGCACGCATGGCTTATTATAGCCTCGAATCCGAGGAGGCAGAGGATTACACAACGATGAAGGAGAGGGTCCTGACGTGGTGTGGACGGACCCCCTACCAGGCGGCCATAGAATTCCATCGCTGGGTATATCAGCTGGGGGCACAGCCCTGTGGTCAACTAAACACCCTAATTCGCCTGACGAAAAGGTGGCTCCAACCGGACCAACATACGGCCACGGAGGTAGCGGAAAAAGTGGCCATGGATCGATTCCTTCGGGTGTTACCGCGCATTGAATGGCAAGCCGTCGAAGTGCAAACCCCAGAAACATTCCAAGCACTCCTAATGGCCCTGGAACGCAGTATGGCCACCCTCGAGCTCGGCCAGGGGGATTGGCGCTCCCCCGATATACCCCTCAGAGCCTCTGGGACCCGAACCGATCATCAGCAGCCGCCCGGCACTTGGAGAACCCGTCGGAGGTCGCCCATTTGTGTGACCTCCGCTGACAAGCCCATGCCCACGGAACCGGAGATAGGGTCCGCTAGGCCATCCCAAAAACCGTGGCTTGCCAGATGTGCCCTCCATTCCCAGCAGCTGCCAGAGGGCCCCACTCAGACAGTATCGGTCGAGGGAAGACCGGTAACCGCCCTACTGGACACCGGGAGCACGGTGACCCTAGCTCGACCATCCGTTCTCCCCAGAGGACTCCGGCCAGGGGGGTGTTCTCGCCGTCACCTGTATCCATGGGGACACCCGGGAGGTACCGACAGTCGAGGTCCAGATCGAGGGTGCGACCGGGGTCTGGCCCCTCTATGTGGGCGTGATCCCCGACCTCTCAGTACCTCTACTCCTGGGAAGAGACTGGCCAGGATTCCCGACGGGCCCGGCTAACAAGCCCAGGAAACCGCAACCACACCCCAAGAGGACCCGGACCCGGGCGGCCTACCTGTCCGAAGACGACGGAGACGCCGCTGAAGGTAAGTCCCCCTTACCAACTAACCCTGTCTTGTCTGTCTTCCACCAGGTGAACTGGGAGGGGAAATTCAGTCGGGAGCAGAAGGAGGACGACACTGTTGGGCACAAGTGCGGGTAATAGAGGGGGTCGACCAGAGCCCTGACCTGAGGCTCCCTGCCACGTAGTTCCTTGTCCGGAGGGGGCTCCTCTACCAGTGGGCCTGTTGCCTGGGGGAGCAAGTGGACCTCCTGGTGGTACCCTGAACAATGACTCAAATAGTGATGCACCTGGCCCATGCCCACCCGCTTGGCAGCCACCTGGGGCAGCGAAATACCCTGGAGAAGCTGAGGGACCGATTTGTGTGGCCCGGGATGGACGCGGAGGTCCGGGGTTTTTGCCAGCAATGTCCCCAGTGCCAGCGCACCACCCCCTGGAGACCTCCACCGGCACCCCTCATCCCGCTGCCCATCATCGGAGTCCCCTTTGAGCGAATTGGCATGGACCTAGTGGGGCCCCTTCCCAAATCTGCGTGGGGTCACGAGTACATCTTGGTCATTGTGGACTACGCCACCCGGTACCCCGAGGCGGTACCTTTATGCAAGGACACCTCCCCCAACATCGCCAGGGAGCTGGTGCTCCTTTTCAGTCGGGTCGGAATCCCCAAAGATATACTGACTGACCAAGGTACACCACTTGTATTTAAACTAATGTCTGATCTGTCGGCTGTTACAGGTGAAACACTTGAAGATGTCCGTCTACCACCCCCAGACCGACGGGCTGGTCGAACGCTTTAATCAAACGCTCAAGCGGATGTTACGCCGGGTGGTAGACAAAGAGGGAAGGAATTGGGACCTCCTCCTGCCTTACGTACTCTTTGCTGTCCGGGAGTTCCCCCAGGCGTCCACCGGTTTCACCCCCTTTGAGCTCCTGTTCGGGCAGCGGCCCCGGGGATTGCTAGATGTAGCGCGTGAACCCTGGGAGGAACAGCCGTCCCCGTTCCGCTCGGTCATTGAGTATGTACAGGAGATGCAAGCGAGGATTGACCGGGTGGCACCAATAGTCCAGGATCAAATGCGCGCCGCACAGGAGGAACAGAAGAGGATATATAACTGCCCAGTGCAGCCCCGGGAATTCCACCCAGGGGACCAGGTTTTCCTCCTGGTACCCAGCAGTGCCTGCAAGTTCCTGGCCTGATGGCAGGGGCCTTATACAGTCCTTGAGCGGCGGGGGCCTGTTAACTACCACTTGCAACAGCCCGGTAGGCGAGCGGACGAGAAGTTATATCATTTGAACTTGCTAAAGAAGTGGGTGGAACCAGCAACGGTAGTTTCAGTACGCAGCCCGGAACACAGATCACAACATGCGTGACTTGGTCGACATGGGGAAGACCTCGCCCCTGCCCAAAGACAGGAACTTAATGAATTGGTGGACCAATTCTCGGACGTATTCTCCTCCTCCCTGGGAATGACACAGCTGGTTCACCATGAGATTAAAACACCCCCCGGCGTGGTGGTGAGACAGAGGCCCTACCGAGTTCCAGAGGCCCGATGCAGGGCCATCGAGGAGGAGGTGGACCGAATGCGATGAGAGGGAGTCATTGAGTTAGTCCAGTAGCCCCTGGTCCAGCCCCATCATTGTAGTGCTGAAGCCCGACGGGAGCATACGGCTCTGCAACGACTTCCGGAGTCTGAACTAGGTATCGGACTTCGATAGCTACCCCCTCCCCCGAGTGGAGTGCCTGGCGAGGGCCCGTTTTATTTCCACCCTAGCCCTCACAAAAGGGTACTGGCAAGTAGCCCTAGCACCCGACGCCAGGCCCAAGACGGCCTTTAGCACCTCTAACACGGCAGTACTGGATCCTCCCCTTTGGGCTACATGGAGTGCCGGCCACCTTCCAACGACTGATGAACATCCTGCTGCGGTCCCACCACGACTTCGCGGCCGCATACCTGGACGATATAGTCATTCATTCCTCCACATGGTCGGACCACCTATTCCACCTAGGGGAGGTCCTGAAGGGACTCCGGAAAGCTGGTCTAACAGCCAACCCCAAGAAATGTCACCTGGGGTTAACCGAGGCACAGTACCTGGGGTACCGCATTGGGCGAGGGTTGCTGAAACCCCAGGCGAAGAAGATCGAAGCCGTAAAAGACTACCCTCGACCCATGACAAAAAAACAGGTACGTGCCTTCTTGGGGTTGGCAGAGTACTACCGTAGGTTTGTGCCTAACTTCTCTGCGATAGCTTTCCCCCTCTCAGACCTCACAAAAAAAGGCCAGCCGGACCGGGTGAAATGGTCAGCCGAGGCGAAGAGGGCTTTCCAAGCCCTAAAAGAGGCGAAAAGAGGCCCTCACCAGTGTATTGCGGAACCCGGACTTTGCGCTCCCGTTCACGGTACAAACCGATGCGTCTGAAACCAGGGTGGGCACAGTCCTCTCCCAGACCTTTGAGGGAGAAGAGCACCCGGTACTTTACATCAGCTGGAAGCTGTCCCCCGCGGAAAAAAAGTATGCAGCCATAGAACGGGAAGCCCTGGCGATAAAATGGGTCATCAAGGAGCTGCGATATTACCTGGCTCGCCGACACTTCACCCTGGTAACGGACCATGCCCCCCTACAATGGATGGCCAAGGCCAAGGATACGAATGCCAGGGTAACCCGCTGGTTTCTCGCACTGCAAGACTTCTCGTTCCAGGTCCAACACCGGGCGGGGGCCGTACATGGGAACCCAGAAGGTCTCTCATGGTGAGACACACTCTGGGCCCACCACCCAGCCGCAGTAGGCTCGGAGCTGAGTGGGAGGTACTTTCGCGATGGATGGACATTCGACTCGCATGACAGGCAAAACGCACCTTCCCCGACTGCCGCACCAACCGGAACGGCCGTCACAGCAGGGCGGAACCGCCAGAGCCACAGCGTCCTGTGATTGGAGAGTTAGACGGAAGAATTCCACTACTCCGACACCGGAAGAAGGCTCTAAAAGGACGCCCTTCCGCAGACGCTGGTTGGAGTACCGACGCACCGACACTACACGGGCACGGATGACGACGCCAGCGGCTGACTCGGCGCTCACACCGAACGACTGCACGGGAATCCCCTACAGCTCCTTCCGGGAATCCTCGACACGCCCCGAAAGCGTCACCACGTCAGCCCCGCCTCCGCCGGCTACCCTACAGGCAGCCCACACACATACACTCTCTTCTAAGCCATTGACAGACTGTGTGAGAACCGAATGAAATTCTTCCATCCTTATCCCCAGTGTACCGTGTCTCTGTGCTTTGCCTTTCCCTCTGGCTTTTCTCTCTTACAATATATATATATATATATATATATATATATATATATATATATATATATAATAAAATATTGCAGTATATATATTTGTATACATAAGTATTCTGTTTAACTTTTCCGCATTTTTTAATGTTACAATCTGGAACTGAAATAGATTTAATTGGGATTACACAAATCAATTGACACAACTGTGAAAGGCCATTCATGCAAACAAGAGCACAAATGGAAGAAACTGTTCATAGGACAGCCATAGCCCAGTTGGGCTTTATGGAAGAAAAGATAACAGCCAAATTAGTTAGCTAAATGCCATGCTGGATGCTCTGCAAACATGTGGAAAACTGTTATTTGGTGTGATGAAACCAAGATGGAACACTGCTCATCACTCTAAGAACATCATTCCCACAGTTAATATGTTGATATGTAATGCTGGTAATGCACTCAAAAGGAACTATGAGAAGAATTATGAGAGGAACTATTAGTCTGACCTCTCATGGATTGACCTCAAAGAGAGGAAATTTCACATCTAAATTATGACTATGAAAGCAGCTCTAGATCATGCATACATGAAGACAAGCTCTTTTAAATGCTACATTGTCATTCATTCTTAACATCCACAACAGATCAGTCTGATAACTGACAGAGTATCTTGATGCTGTATCAACATTCATTCAAGCATTAAAGACCTCAAAGAGAGGGCCCACAGTTTTCATCAGCAAGTCTGCAAGACTTTGCAGACTTTCTATTGCATTGCCACAGACAAGGCTCACTCGGCAATAACACTCTGTTTGTTTGTCTCCAATCTTTCCTTCTCACAAGTTTACAGTGAGGGAAAAAAGTATCTGATCCCCTGCTGATTTTGTACGTTTGCCCACTGACAAAGAAATGTTCAGTCTATAATTTTAATGGTACATTTATTTGAACAGTGGGAGACAGAATAAAAATAAAAAAATCCAGAAAAACGCATGTCAAAAATGTTATACATTGATTTGCATTTTAATGAGGGAAATAATTATTTGACCCCTCTGCAAAACATGACTTAGTACTTGGTGGCAAAACCCTTGTTGGCAATCACAGAGGTCAGACGTTTCTTGTAGTTGGCCACCAGGTTTGCACACATCTCAGGAGGGATTTTGTCCCACTCCTCTTTGCAGATCTTCTCCAAGTCATTAAGGTTTTGAGGCTGACGTTTGGCAACTCGAACCTTCAGCTCTCTCCACAGATTTTCTATGGGATTAAGGTCTGGAGACTGGCTAGGCCACTCCAGGACCTTAATGTGCTTCTTCTCGAGCCACTCCTTTGTTGCCTTGGCCGTGTGTTTTGGGTCATTGTCATGCTGGAATACCCATCCACGACCACGATCGGGCTGATTCCTCACTGTTCTCATGATCATTGCAACTCCACGAGGTGAGATCTTGCATGGAGCCCCAGGCCGAGGGAGATTGACAGTTCTTTTGTGTTTCTTCCATTTACGAATAATCGCACCAACTGTTGTCACCTTCTCACCAAGCTGCTTGGCAATGGTCTTGTAGCCCATTCCAGACTTGTGTGGGTCTACAATCTTGTCCCTGACATCCTTGGAGAGTTCTTTGGTCTTGGACCTCATTGAAATGCAAATCAATTTATAACATTTTTGACATGCGTTTTTCTGGATTTTTTTTGTTGTTATTTTGTCTCTCACTGTTCAAATAAATCTACCATTAAAATTATAGACTGATCATTTCTTTGTCAGTGGGCAAACGTACAAAATCAGCAGGGGATCAAATACTTCTTTCCCTTACTGTACTTTTAGATTTTTTTGTTTGTTTGTTTGTTTGTTTGTTTTTGTTATTTTTATTCACTTATATTTATCGTTCTGACATGAAAATAAAATATATAAAATAAATGAATATTATTCATTTTCATGTGATTCATTTACCTTTTCTCTTCTCTCCTCCCTTCCCTTTCCCAAATATTTCATTGAGAAGAAAAAAAAACTAATTGAGTAGAAGCTGGTGGTGTGGAATTTTTGAGGGAACATTGGCTTGGGAGTGAAACATCAGTGCATCTAATTAATGTACGGCAGTCATGTTTATACCCAAGGTGCTTTGTTCTGTGTTGTTTTAGGGATTGTGTGTGTGTGTGTGTGTGTTTGTGTGAGTGCACATGTTTTGACCCCGGGGTAACGGGGCAGAAGGGGTGTAATGGACAGTGGACCTATGGTATTTGAAATCAAAAATGTCTCTCTGTCTCTCCTCAGCAATGCATGAGTGCTCGAAGCATCTACAAGGCTGCCTAGCAGACATGAATGAGTCAGACTGGTTTGGGAAGGAGGAAATGGACATCATCACTGAGGTGTGTAAACATGTCACCATTAAGCTTTAGAGAAATTAGTTGTGTTTATGTTGGTTATGTGGGAGGAAAATGGTAAAATTCTAAGTGATACAATCAAATTCTCCAAATTCTCCAAACCGCTGCAACAAAGGTGGAAGCACACAATTGTCTGTAATGTGTTTGTATGCTGTTGCATAAAGATTTTTCTTCACTGGAGCTAAGGGGCCTAGCTAAAACATGTTCCACCATTACAATGCCCCCGTTTACGAGGCTAGATCCATAAACACATGGTTTGCCAAGGATGGTGTGGAAGAACTTGAGTGGCCTACAAAGAGTCCTGACCGCAACCCCACTGTGCACTTTTGGAATTAACTGGAATGCTGACTGTGTGGCAGACCTTCACACTGATATCAGTGCCCAAACCCCTCCAAAAATGCTTCTTTGGATGACTGAGCATAAATCCCCACAGCCACGCTCGAAAATCTAGTAGAAAGCCTTCCCAGAAGAGTGGAGTTTATTATAATAGGATAAATCTGGACTGGACTAAATCTGGACTAGGATGTTGAGAAAGCATATATAAGTGTAATTTTCAGGTGTCCACATACTTTTGGCCATATATTGTATATCTCTCTTGGTATTATCGTGTTGGCATTTGTGGCACAGTGTTCTGTGATTTGTATACGGTTCATACAGGGTGTCGCAAAAGTCTCCAAAAGTCTCCAAACATATGGGGAAATTCAAGCTTTTTTTAGCAAAACGCAAATTTGTTTAAAAAGCATCCTCTATATGATTACCATTTCTTTGTAAACACGTATGTAGTCATGAATCATGAAACATTTTGGAAGACATTTTGCTAAAAAGTGTTCATTTCTGCCATGTATGGAGACCTGGGGCAGCCTGTATATTGGTTGGTATAGGGGTCTGTTAAATCTAGGTGTTTTTATAAGTGTGGGAATTGGAGTGTATGTTCTGAACACTTTTATTTTGCAGGATACAGATGTTCTGTGGGGAGATTTCCATCAGAAGCTTGTGGACAGTGCACTCATCTCAGTGGATGCCTACATGGCTCAATTTCCTGAAATTAAGGTAGACTTTGTCACTAATTAGTGAAATGTGTTTGCTCTACAAAATATCACTACAATATGAGATGAGATGATGAGTAAATAGTGTAATTTGAAATATATTACATGACATATATTAATCATGCATTTCAGCTGTTAGCTAACTAATTAGTAGGTGTATTAAATTTACCAAACCCTTACACAGTTTGCATTTACATTTACAGTTACATTTATGGCATTTGGCAGATGCTCTTATGCAGAGCTACTTACAGAAGTGCTTTGAAGTCTCTATCTATAAATACATCCTGATACACTGGTTCACTAGGCCACAGACTAAGTGTACAATCAGTCTAAAACTCTGTTGGGGAGGTAATATAGTAAGAAAGGCACACAGACAACACAATTTGTGTGTGTGTGTGTGTGTGTACGTGCACTAATTTAAGTACTTCAGGTCTGTAAAGACAGAGGTCAGTCTTTACACGTTGTTTGAAGACTGCCAGTGATTCAGCTATTCGGACAACTATTTATGATAGTTTACCGCTTATCAGTCAGATTTTTATATCAAAAAGGGAAATGAGGTACCAGAATGACCAGATGTAAATTAAAAAGAAAAAGAAAAAAAGAAAAAGATCTAACCATTGGAATGGTTGCCATGTCCAAGTTTTTTTCTTTCCTCTCTCTTTGCTTTTGTGGTCCACTTTAATGTTGTCACGTGGCGTGACGGCAGGCAAGTATGATGCAAATGCAGTTCAAACGGAGATCTTTATTTATTGAATGGAAATCAAACCGATGGGCGATGTCCTCAGCTGAACAGGGCTGCTGAGCGGCGTCCTCAGCTGAACAGGGCTGCTGAGCGGTGTCCTCAGCTGAACAGGGCTGCCGAGCGGAATTTACCGGAACCGCCAGCTTAGACAAGAGGTCAGGAGCTCGAGACAGGACTTGCGCTTGGCCTGCTGAGACCTGGGACATGACTTGGACGAACGACATGGCTTGAGCTTGAGACATGGCTTGGACAAGAGACATGGCTTGAGACATGGCTTGGATGAGAGACATGGCTTGAGCTTGGGGCCTGGCTTGAGCTGGAGACATGGCTTGAGCTTGAGACGTGGCTTGGACAAGAGACATGGCTTGGACGAGAGACGTGGCTTGAGCTTAAGACGTGGCTTGGATAAGAGACATGGCTTGAGCTTGAACTTGAGACATGGCGGTCAGGCACCGGCGTCTGGGCTTGGACTTGAGACTGGGTCTGGACTTGGGCGTCGTGGACTTGAGACTTCGATTTGACCGAGCCTTCCAGCTCCTGCATTTTGTTAGTCAGATCCTCATTCTGTCTCTCCAGCTGCTGCCGAGCAGTCTCACTCCTCTGAGCCTTGCTGCACTCACCCCCTAGCTCGGTGCTCAGCGTGTCCACTTGTGCATTTGCCTTCTTCAGTCGGTCATTGACGAGTTCAATATTGCCCTGTTCCTCATCAAGTTCCTCCTCCAGCTGTGAAATACGAGCCTCCAACCACCACTTCTCATCGTTCAAAGCAGATATCTGGTAATTACAGCTGGTCACTTCCTTATGCAGCTCATTTCTCTCCTGCTGAACCTGCTTTTGACTGCAATCAGCTGCAGACAGAACCTCATGGAACCGCACATTTTCCGCCTCCATACTCTTGACTTTGTGTTCACTCTCTTCGGCGCTGCTCCGTGCAGCATCTCTCACTGCTTGGAGTTCATCCACATCCCGCAACTGATCCTTTAAGTGAGTCTGTTCTCTCTTTAGCTGTCCCTGTGCTTCATCTCGAGCTTTAATGGCTTGGATGAGTTGAGCTTCCCGTTTGGACAGGTCAAGCTCCAGCTTCTTCTTTGCTGCTACAGCCAGAGCTTTCTGTTTCCTCTCCTCCTCCAGCTCTGCCCCCATTTCATGCACCTGTTCCAATTTCTTTTCCAATTCTGACATTTGTGTCTGAATGGGGTGAAGCTGGTTCTCTGCACTCTTCCTTCTCTCTTTTTCCTCCTCCAGCAGCTTCCTTAGTTGATTTCGTTCGTCCTCTAGTTGACAAAGCCGTATGCTCAGAACCCGTTTCCATAGTGTCTCCTCTTGCAGCAAAACCTGTGTTGCTTGTAGTTGCAACTCCACAGATGAGCCCTCTTCAGTAGCTTTGACGTAGCTACTCTGAGTGACTGTGCCTGGAGCTTGAGGAATGGCTTGGATAGGAATGTCAGAAACTGAGACTTGGCAGGAATTTGAGCGTCAGATACCCTTGACGTGACTTGGGCCTTGACATCATAGACTTGGGACTTGACTTGGGCTTTGCAATCAGAGACTTAAGACTGATCTTGGAGGTCCGGAACTGAAGGCGTGAATGGGGCTTGAACTGGAGGCGTGACTGTGACTGGAACATGAACTTGGAACTTGGCTTTGAGCGGAACTCTGAGAATTAGGTCAGGCAGGAGCTTGGCTGTGGCTGTGACTTGGGGCTTGGCTGTGGCTGTGACTTGGACCTGTGGTTTGGCCTGGACAGGGACTTGGGATATGACTCAAACAGGGAAGGGAGACTTAACTTGGACAGGGGCATGGACCTGAGACGTGGCAGGGACCTGGACCTGGGACGTGGCAGGGACCTGGACCTGGGACGTGGCAGGGACATGGACCTGGGACGTGGCAGGGACATGGGACGTGGCAGGGACTGGAGACTTGACTTGGACTGGAGACTTAGAGATGAGTGGAACTCGCTTCACTGGATGAGCGGTGAGAGTCCTGTCCATCTCCACTCGATGTCTCACCCGCTCATAGTGCACGTGGATTGGGAGATCCGCACTATTCGCCAGATTAACTCCCTCCAATAGCTCATCCAAGTTGTAGCTCACCTATTGTGCTCCAAACTCCCTCCGAAATAGGTCCGAGAACTGCCTGCTGTCCTCCAATATCCAGGGTCTCGTGGCCACTACTTGCAGCGCCCACATACGAACTCGGCCATAAAATCGGGACACCATGAACTGGATCCACTGTTTCTCCCGAGGTTTCGGTTCACACAGACTTGAAAAATAGCTTTGGAAAAATAGCTTTGAAAAATAGCTGATTTCCAAGCAACGTAAAGCAATCAACAAACTAAGCTAGGCTCACTTGGCTAAGGCTATGGCTAAGGCTATGGCTAAGGCTAAAGCTAGAACATGGCATGAAACTAGGATGCTCTATAAGTGCTAAACATGGCAAAACAACATATACATAAACTATATATACATAACGCTATAACTGTTTATCGAACCGCGCCGTCTCGAGCATGGCTCACGATATATATAGATCTCTCAGTCATTAACCCGCAAGCGTTAGCAGCTGCCGCCAATTCCCAAACACACATGACATATGAACTATGGCCCTTGACGAGGCGAGACCAAGTAGGCTGGATGGCTGCTGCACAGAAAATATTAACTTGAAAAAGTGATCTAATTAGACCGATCGTTAGTCAATGTAAAGTTATAATGCATATCTAAAATATGATGGGGTCATCACAGCTGGCTCACTTAACAGGATTTTACACCCTGTGACTTTTGTTAACTGGTTGGTACAAACAAGGCACTTTCTCACTTTCAGCATTCCCCTGCATGGAGGCCTTTCGACTTCCTCCGGTTTTCAAATGGCTCCCTTCCTTCCTAATGTTTCACCCATCACAAATGTGTGCCCAACGCAACTTAAAACCATACAGACTTGTTCAGTGCCACTGGTTCCATATGGATTTCTCATGTTCCACCTAACCACAAAAACCTCTACCTAAATGTGAGACCTGTATAAGCCTCACCCAGTGATTAAGGCTGTAGCAAGCCCCATCGGCACCATTAATGCATGCTCAGTGCCACTGATTCTGTATGGATTTCTCCTAATACCACACAAACATATCTACACATCACAAACGGGCACCCTTCCTCAACAATGTTTCATTGATTTAAAATCATGAAACTTGAGAAGGGCTGGACAGCAGAACCAGCATCCTGGAAGTGCCTCCTCCACTTCACCAGTCACTTCCCTGTTCAGCCATCACTACCAGCCATCTGTTCCTGAGGAAGCTGTTCATTTTCCTTTCCAGTGTTTCATAGACAAGCAGTGGCCACAGGATGGCTGGCAAACACGGACGTCCTTGGTGGCACACATACAACAGTGAAAAAATCAGAGAGAAGCGAGGCTGATTTCCATCCCTTGCTGAAAAAGAAATTAAACTCAGCAGTGTGGAATTACTTTGGATATCCCAAAAACGAAAGGGGGTTGTCCTCGGGGATGAATATCCAGTTTGCAAAAAAAAAAAAGCAAAAATAAAAACCGCCCTCCATGCATATCAAGGGATATGTCCCATTTATAACTTTTAATCCCTAACAAAAAAGGTGTGAAAGTTTAAATGTCAATCATAAAATGTGCCATGAAAATAATTTTTCACATCCAGGCTTCCGGCTACATCTGTGTTGTCTGTTCACTGAGTAACCTCTGACTTACGCACACACACACACACACACACACACACACACACACACACACACACACTAGCCATCCAAGCTGCAAATTTAATTTATGTGAAAAATTGGAATATTGTATAAAACATTGGCGAATAAAGCACCGTTTCCATCTCATGTGTTCAAGAGAACAAAATAGTCTCTTCCAGGGAAACAGCCGCATTGTATAACCACAAATGGATGTTCTTGCAACCAGGGAAGCCACTGTGGCTCTTTTTCCAATATAATAAATGACTTCAGAGCATGCAGACAAAAGACTATAACTAACCTCATGTTATCCGCTGTGGCTCAGGTGGTAGAGTGGGGTGTGCACTAATCGTAGGGTTGGCGGTTCGATTCCTGGCCCACATGACTCCACATGCCGAAGTGTCCTTGGGCAAGACACTGAATCCCACGTTGCTTCTGATGGCAAGCTAGCACCTTACATGGAAGCTCTACTATCATTGGTGTGTGGGTGAATGAGAAACGGTGTAAAGTACTTTGTAGAACCTCTAAGGTAAAAAAAAAAACGCTATATAAGTGCAGATCATTTACCATTTATAATTGGAGGTGGATGCCTGATGTTTGGGAAAAGAATCATTTGAGAGCGTTCTGGGTTGTAGTTATAGCAAATAGTTTTGATGACGGTCAGCTCACAACCCAGTTCCCACAGAAATTGCATTGCCATTGCACTGTATAAGTTGGCCACATATCCAGTATCCAGTCCTTTTTTCTTTTGTTCAAATGGGGGATTTCTTATTTATTTTATTTATTTTCAAAAGGGAGACTTCTTTACATATACTTTCATTTTCAAGTTTCAGTTATAATAAAGCATTTGTTCAACCAAAAAAAAACAAACATCTGTTTTCATTCCTTTAAGGGTCAGTGTAACTAATAATAATAATAATAATAACAATAATAATAATAATAATATAATAATAATAATTATTATTATTATTATATCCGATATTTTTTGAGTTGTTTTTTTTATTGTACCATGAAAATCTCATACCCTCATAAATCTCAAATCTCATCTTGCAACCCTAAAGATGGAAGAAGCTGGTCTTCTGTACACTGGGTCAGAAATAATTATCTTTGCTAGTCTTAAAACAGACTGCTCAAAAATCAACTGAAGAGATGGGTGTTGCTGTCAAGTTTATCTATTCTTCAGCTGGGATGTAAAATTAGCAACCCAAGATATAATTCTGTTAATGCTCTTCAATACACAGTCAGTCAGGTTCATAAGTATTTGCTCATTTACATTGACTATGTTTAAAAAAAAAAGAAAAAAAAAAGACAGTAATTCCTAAATTAATCCTGAAAGTCTTCGCTGCAATCACATCCTACTTGCGTAATTTCAGGATTTCAAATCAATTGTGGAGGTACACACAGGCAAGATTCCGAAAATAGTGTTACTGTCCAAATATTTATGTACCCGACTGTAGCATTATTAAACATAATGATGAGCTCCAAAAATCTCCAGTCATTACAGGAAGTATAATCTTTACTGCAGTCTGGAACACAGAATCTCACCACAAAAACCTTGAAATGCTTATAAGAGGAAACTGGGGATATGCTTTCATAATCAGAGGCATGTGATAATCTTTTCCTTTTTGGATCTCCTCTGTCTTAACAGTCACAATGGAATGAATGACACTCCGGTTTATGAACCTATGCCTGAAATGTTTTTTGCCACAATTTGTCGCCGCAGGCACGCATCGCTAAACGTGAAAGGAAGCTGGTGGATTTTGATAGTGCCAGACATCACTTTGCCTCAGTACAGAAAAGTAAGAAGAAGGATGAGGCCAAGATTGCCAAGGTACCCTAACATGCTATGTGTGTGGCTAGAGTGCATATACAGTATAATATACTGATGTATCCAATTAATCTGAATAATCTTGTAACTCTCTGTTTGTGTGCGTGTGTGTGTGTGTCTGTGTGTGTTTAACGCTATAGACAGGTTATATGAATTTAATCTCTAATTTAAACTCTGGAAATGTGTGTCAACAAAAGTGCTTGCCTTGCTTGCTGTCTGTCTTTCTTTCACTCTCTGAATGTCCAGGGCTTGACCCTGATGGAGAAATCTGCTCCAGGATGGGCTCAGGGAATAATCTCAGCACATCAGATTGCACAAACTAACCTTACCAGATGCCAGGTGATAGACCTAACACCTCATTAACTCCCAATTAATGCCCCGACTTCTGCTTGCCTGACTCACAGTTCTGGTATAGACTAAACAGCATCTATCCTAAATCTACCACAGGATGTACAGTAACTGTTCTAAACATGACACAATTAATGTGATGCCTTACTTCACCTAAATGTTATAATGGGACTGTAACTGCAGTAATATGTTTGTGTGTTTCCTCAGGCTGAGGAAGAGTTGGGAAAAGCCCAAAAGGTGTTTGAAGAAATGAATTATGACCTTCAAGAAGAGCTCCCGTCTTTGTGGAACAGGTGTCACCTCATTTCTCACTCTCCCATTCTGCTCCTTTGTTTGTGTTCTTTCTAATACCCCTTTTTTAGCCTATGACTCCATATTTAGGTGCATAGATTTTATTTTTTTAATGCACTCAGAATTTAAGGAGTAGGAAAACAGCATTTGAAAGCAATGATAAATAGGTGCTTGCTACGTGGAAGCCTTCGTTTATATGAGGTCCTGTGAATGCTGATTGGTTGGCAGGGAATCATGTCTGGCTGCATACCTGGAAAGGTTTCACTTCCAAGGGTTTTATCAAGAGTTTCAGAGTAATATTGTTCAAACTAAACTTTCACGTGTAAACAATAAAACATTAAACAACAAAGTGTAAGGGGAGGGGAAATCACGACACTAGCTAGCACGATGGTAAATGGCACTACAGAGATTATCGGGGACATTAAACCTCATCACGTCATAGGGGAAAAAACTTTGCAGATAAACTCAGGGGCTCTATAGTGTAACCATTTCACACGCATTTGCGATTGAAGTATTTTGTGCGACTGTGAATAAATATTTATTCGCACCGGTGCGAGTGACCTGTTTGGAGTTGTATAATACAATCGGAATATAAACTACAGGAAGTCCAGAATGCATCTACACCGAGCAGCAGTTACTTTCACACTGCTTTTCATCTCCACAGTCAACCGAACAAGTGTGGAAATACTGCAGAGAAGCCTTTATGATGACGAGTAACTCTGAACATCATCTGTTTCTCTCGACTTCCCGATCTCACAGCCGCCATCTTTTATTGATTACTCTGTTCCTAAATTCTGTCATAATTGACAAGCTCAAGTTTTCTCATGCCTACTTGTGTGTTATATTGTGTGTTATATCACATCAATGCTACCATCTCTTAGAAAAAACAAAACCCACTAAAATTCAACTGTGCTCCTAAATTTTTGTAATCTCCTAAAAGAAATGGTCTTGCGTCTCCTCCTGTAAACACTGTTATTGCCTTTTCTGCATTCGC
The DNA here is from genome assembly GCA_012411365.1 of Ameiurus melas. Taxonomy (NCBI): domain Eukaryota; kingdom Metazoa; phylum Chordata; class Actinopteri; order Siluriformes; family Ictaluridae; genus Ameiurus; species Ameiurus melas. The sequence continues at coordinate 31,872,323 of CM022762.1, forward strand.
CTGAATTGTTTTCGTTTAGTTGATGGCATTTTTATTTTTACTTATCCTATATTTTGGTACAATTTTATTGATATTTTGCTTCTACGAGATGATGCACTTTAAGCACCAGTCTAATTTGATGCAAAGATTTGTACATTATCAGGAATGTAGCACGACATGGAGGTGAAAGCAGTGGTCTGTTTATTTAAATGTGAAAGTGCAATAAAAATACGTTGTCCCTAATATCAATGAATAATCGTGATAAATAATCAAGATCTCAATATTGATCAATTGGGATTATCATTTTGGCCAGAATCGTGCAGCCCTAATTGGTTATTCCACTATTCATAGATTATGCAGCCACTAGCATTGCAAGGCCACAACTCTAGGGTCCCTGGTGTAGTCCTGAGTTTGGGTTATTGTCTATATGGGGGTTTGTATGTTCCCCCCATGTCCAAGTACATTTCCTCCAGCTTCTCTGTGCAGCCTCTATGCATGCATAGTGCCCTGTGATGGACTGAGGCTCATCCTGCTTCGTGCCCAATGTTCTCAGGATACATTTTGGATCCACTGCAACCCTGAACAGGATACAGAAAATGAATGAATGAAAAGTCATTTTTATAATAAAACCCAATAAGTACAGAAATGACAACATTAATAACAGTAACTAAGAACCGATTTGTACAAATGAAAACATTAGTCACTTAAAGAAATGCAGGCACTTCCTTAAAACATGATCATATGAAAACTCCAGTGGTAAGAGATAGGAAAGTGGATAATGTAAATGTGCAGTAATGTTCCACCTGATGTTAAGGTAGTGTATCGTAAATCATAAATTAAAGATTTAAATTTAAAGTGACTCTTCAGTGAACATGGACATTGTCATTTGGGGAAAACATTTGCTGATTTCCCTGTCCTTGTATACCATTCTTTGTTTCCTTTCAATACTTTTAGGGGGAAAGTACAGGTAGGGAAGCAGTGAAAGGCAAAAAGGTGCAATTAAAAGAAACGAGAAGCTATTACTTTTGGCTCTTTTTGTTTACATGTAACTCAGTTTCAGTTTCTCTCTTTACTCCTCAGCCGTGTTGGTTTCTATGTGACCACCTTTCAGAGTATAGCCAGGCTGGAGGAGGAGTTCCACAGAGAGCTGGGCAAAGTGAGAGCTCTGCTAACAATCACCCTGTTTACACTAACACACATGCTGTAGATAAAAAGATAAATAAATCGATGCATATATTATCTCAAAGGTTAAATTTGGGGAGTAGCTCTGTCATTCCTTAGTATAAATCTCTCTTTCATTCTCAGCTGAACCACAATCTATGTGATAGTATGACCAAACTTGCGGAGCAGCGGCAGACTAAGTGAGTGTTTATTGTGCTTTGAGCTTTGTCCTATTAGATCTGGTCTGTCTACTAGATCTAGCATGTTGAAACTGACTGTAAGCCCCAATACTTTGTGTATACTAAAACAAATTCCACATTCCTCACAGAAATGCTACTAGCAAAGCTACTGAGAAGAGGTAATTAGACTTTTGCTATGTTGTGTGTATGTGTGTGTGTGTGTGTGTGTGTGTGTGTGTGTGTGTGTGTGTGTGTGTGTGTTAAGACATAATATGGTTCAAAGTAGCACTAACACCAACACATTTGGGCAAAACCTATTCTACACCTGTCATCTTGTCCTCTGTGTGATTTTGTATGAGATTTTCAGGACATTTTTATAGCTTCACTCATTCTGTTTACCTTCCTGCAGTGAAGTAGCAGCCAACCACAATGTCACAGCAGAAGCTGGGTCTGACATGACTAAACCAGCATCTAAGGTACTGTTCTATTGACATTCATTTGTCTAAAAGAGAGAAATGGATAGAGGGGTATAAAGAGTGAGGATAATGAGATAAAGAGAATAAGGCACCTGTAAATAATTCTTCTGGAGTCCAGAATGGATCTCTTCAAACACTCTTTTAAGTGCTTTTCTCTGACAGTACACACAAATATATTACTGCAGTTACAATTGCAACCAATCTGCAACATATGCACGAACCAAGGCATCCGATTAGTGTGCTATTTCAGAACAGTTAATGTGCATTCTGCAGTAGTTTCATAAATAGATAGTTTAATATATGTCAAGATGGAGTTGGGACATTAATGTGTAGATCGGTGACTGTCTGTCATCAGGCATCTGGTGAGATTAGCTTGAGCAATTTGATGGGATTTGTTTCCGTGATCTCAGCCTGGGGAGGAGAGCTAAGAGAAAAGTAGAATTGCAGGTGGTTAGGTGTGTTACGTGGCTTCACAAGCAGATATGTGATGTGTTATGTGTGTGATGCTGAATGCAACAGGACTTTAAAGGAATTCTACAAATACATACACTACACAGAGCAAAACACAGACATGCACACAGGGTGTTTCAGTTTAAACAGAAATGTTAAAAACTCTTGGTTTATGGCATTAAGCTAGAACCCCAATTCCAAAAATGTTGGGACAGTATGGGAAATGCTAATAAAAACAAAGAGGAGTGATTTGTAAATGTACTTTGACTTGAATTTAACCAAAAAACGTATAAAGACAAGGTATTTGATTTTTTAACTAATCAGCTGCATAGTTTTTTGAAGGTACGTTTATTTGGAAACTGGTTCCAAAAAAGTTGGGACGGAGGCAATTTAGGACTTATAGCGATGTGATGTGAAATAGGTGAGGTAATCGCCTAATCATTGTATATAAAGAGCCTTCAAAAAAAGGCCTAGTCCTTCAAGAGCATGGATGGGTTGAGGCTTGCCAATCTGCCAACAGATGTGTCAGCAAATAATCCAACGAAGAACAACAAAGACAAATCGGTAGGATTTGGGGCATTTCACCTTCTACAGTGCACAATATAATTAAAAGATTCAAGGAATCTGGTCAAATCTCGGTGTGTGAAGGGCAACGCCGAAGACCACCACTGAATGCGCGTGATCACTGATCCCTCAGATGTCACTGTCTTAAAAACCAGTAGCACAGTGGAGTCGTGTTTTGTGGTCCGACTAGTCAACATTTTAAATCGCTGTTTTAAACAAAACAGCCGTCGTGTTCTCCGGGCCAAAGACGAAAAGGTCCATCCAAGCTGTTATCAGCATCAGGTCCAAAAGCCAGCATCTGTCATGGTATGGGGTTGTGCCAGTGCCCATGGCATGGGTAAAATGCACATCTCGGAGGGCACCATTAATGCATAAAGGCCCTGTATAGTTTCGCAGCTGAAGAAATGGGGGAAAATTCTGCTTGCTAAATTTAAGCAACTGGTGTCTTCAGTACCCATACCCATCCCTAAGTGTTATTAAAAGAAAAGGTGATGTTATACAGTGGTAAACAGTCAACTGTCCCAACTTTTTTGGAGTGTCTTGCAGTCATTAGATTGATATATTTTGACAAATAAATTACATTCACAAAGTAAAACATCAAATAACGTGTTAATAATGTGTTTTCGAATATAGTGCAGGGCGAATTGAATTTTCAAATGACTCTTTTGTTTGTTTTGTTGCATTTTCCATACTGTACCAACTTTTTCGGAATTGAGGTTGTACAATGTTATTTGTAAATCTGTCAACTTTACTACCTGCATGTGTATATTTTGTGTGTGTGTGTGTGTGTGGGGAAGCTGAGCTGAGACTGGGGCGACTGGTCCACCAGCCCACCATATCTTTTTCAGCTGATACAGGACAACGTACAGTCCCTTGTGAAAGTATTGAAACAGCAAGGCCAATTGTACTGTCTTCGCTGTATGAGATGAAAGATCAGAATTTCAGCTTTCATTTCAACTTAAGGTCTGGTGATTGGTTTGGTCAGTCTAAACCCTTCCACTTTTCCCAGTGATGAAGTCCTTTGTTGGGTTGGCAGTTCTTTTTGCTCATTGTCTTGCTGCATGATGAAGTTCTTCCCAATTATATTTGATGCATTTCTTATTGTAAATTTTAAGACAGTGTGTCTGTAGACTTAAGAATTCATTCTGCTGCTACCATCATGAGTTACATCATCAATAAAGATTAGTGGGCCCATTCCAGAGCAGCCATGCAAGTCCAAGCTATGACACTTCTTCCACCATGCTTGCTGATTTGCTTCTGTGTTTTGGATTATGACTTTGGCCTTTCTATCACTTTGTTAGAGGTTCCAGAATTTTTTTGGCTCATGTTTTTATTTCTTTCTGGCCTTCTGATTCTTACTGCTCATGAGTGGTTTTCATCTTGTGGTATGGCCTTTATATTTCTGCACTTTCTGGATTGTGATACCTTCACCCCTGCCCTGTGAAGGTTGTTGGTGATGTCACTAACTGTTGTTTTTGGGTTTTTCTGCACAGCTCTTATAATGTTTCTGTCATCAGCTGATGATGTTTTCCTTGGCTGACCTGTCCCATGTGCGGTTGTTAGTACACCAGTGGTTTCTTTCTTTTTCAGGACATTCCACATGGTTCTGTTGGCTATGCCCAATGCACGTGCAATGGCTCTGATTGATATTCCCTTTTTCTCAGCTTCAAAATGGCTGCTTTTCTCCCATAGACACTTTTCTGGTCTTCATGTTGGTTTGTCCATTTCAACAACAAATGCAGTCTTCACAGGTGAAACCTAGAGGTCAAGCCAAGAGTAGACATTCAGAGCTAATAATTTTCTAAACAGTTAAATTTACTGGGCAGCAAGAAACACCTATCAGTCACATGTTCAAATATTTTTGTTGTTTAATATATCTAGAAATTCATCTTTTGATCTCAAACCAAAATTTCTTCAGTGTATAGTGGAAACAATAGAATTGACCTTGCCGTTTAGGGGGGCACTTTAGGGTCGGCACTGTAACTAACTTTTTTGAAGAAATTCCATGATATCTCAGGACTTTTTGTTTGAGATTGTGGCAGGGACTTTATACGTGCATCTGGTTTTTTCGACAAGAGACACTTCCACATAGGATACACCTGTGTATCCTCGCTCCTAACTTCCTCACTCCTCGCGGTGTATTTAGAGAATTGATACGTCCTTCAAGATTGGTGACGCCGATCAATTTCCGGTCACAGGCTGGAGCATGGAGGAGCGAGGAAGCATCAATTTGAGTATTGAGAAGCATCCCGAATGGACTCGCTTCAGAATTTTGTCTCGGCCAGCTCAGTTAAATCCGGTGCCTCACCGGAAGCCGTTTTCGCTGTTGGCAGTAACTGTATGAAGATGGCACAGGAGAGTGTGGCGTATTACACTCACTGTTTACAAGAGCTTCCCCAGATTTCCGTGAATGATGTTAAGGGGGAGGGCTTCAAATGATATATTTCGAGTTACATCGACAACTTTGAGGGTGAGTATTCTCATGCTATATCCGACTAGCGAATCTAGCTATGTCTCTGTCTCTGACAGTTCATACCTCTCTTTGCATTATTTGTATTTATTTATCTAATTAAAATTTAGTTATACAATAGGTTATCAGCATTTGCATCCACCTCCTCCAGTCCATGACAACTTGAGTACATGGTTCACTATAATGGTACCTTTCTGAGTATAGTTAAATCAGAACTTTTACTTGAGGTTTTTATTTATTTATTTATTTAAATAAAACATTAACCTACATTAAACTTAATTTTAATCATTGGTGCAGAGTAAAAATATATAACGATGCATTTAAACATGGAAGACCCTTAGAGTTGACCTTTGACCAGGTCTCCCATAATGGAATACTCCAGTGTTTGGCCGAACTACTGTCTTCCCACCCTGATACTTTAGCTTTCTTGAAGCCGTTACTCGTACACATCACGTTTCAAGGTTGGAGTTTGGAAGCATTCGAAGATTTTCAAAATAGTTTATTAAACAAACAACAAAACAAAGACACTAAGACAACTTGGCATAATACTGTGGCAAAACTAAACATAAACTAACAAGATCAAGAAACATGGTAACATGGAACACGGAAGTCTAAGACAAACGTAAGACAGAGAAACAGTGCAGACAATGGCTATATATACACAAGTGTGTTCATTAACAAATGTGAATCAGGTGCTGGTTATGTGACATGTAGTGCCGTGCAGTGTCTGATGGGAATTGAAGTCCAGAGTTACCTCCCGGATATATGACAATGTTAAAAAAAAAAAATATATATATATATATAGTTTAATCACTGTGAATGAATCGTATGAAAGAGTTTTGGCACTAGTACACTGAGCTATGGGAACGCACTATAGGGAAGTAAAGTCACTGGCTGAGATTTTACCGGAAATATGTAAGCTGCATTCGTGCATAGTCTAAGTTTTCTTAGCAGATTATTATGCTTGGACGGTCAAATAAATACAGACATCATGTAAAAATGCAGGTCTGGCCGAGTATTCATGCAAACATAGTCTGTTCAGCATGTCTTAAGTGAATGTGTGTGTCAGCACAGTATACCGGATCTGTGCAGTAGGTCTTAAAGTGACGGCAGTCTGATAAACTTGCTGCTGTCTTTGTCATTAATGTTCATCAAACAACATAAGACAAAGAGAAAATCACTCTCACTCCTTTGACTGAATAACTTCAGTAAATTTAATTACATGTCATACAGTGAAGTCTGTTTTAGTCTACATTTAATTGCTTAATTCAATTTCCGTAGTATTTCTTACTTGAATACTACTAATAGACCTACCTGAGAAAACGTATTATTATTGTGAAATAGGATTGTAGTCATTTTGCCCACCCCTAAACATTAGCATTTGGTGGTTCCAGTCTTGAATTTCATGTAAATTTGAAATGTACTTCTTAATGTAGTAAATATCATAAACTCTGCTGATAGGATTTTTTTTTCTTCATTTTACGAAATATAATTAGGACCAACACTAGAGCCTACTTTGTAATACTGTCAATGTAGTATTTGCACTGTGGCACAGTAAAAATCATTTTGGCTGGGACTGCATAAAATATTTATTTGGAGCTATGAGGTGTGTGTCAGCATTCAATCAATTGATCAATTTGGGCTGCCACTGTTTTGAGGGAGGCTGTCAGAGCCTACCAGCTGAGCATTTGAACTGCTAGAGGAAGATCCACTTCTGGATACTGCTGGAGCCAAAGTTTGACTGTCGTTTCAATCGTCAGTTCACCATTGGATTAAATCGTCTCCCAGTCATGGTCATCATATCTCTCATAGGCTGAGGAGTGGGATAGTGGATTGGCTATCAGGATACGTGGAGGACTCTGCTAAAAGCTGTGAGTTTCTGCTGTACATGGCTTCACTTCTAAAAACAAGTGATTTCAGCAAAGCCATATCTAATGCTAGGTCATCTACATGCTTCGAGAGGGACTCTGTGCTTGTCAGTTATCACTGTCTATGAATATTAACAGACTGGGTCTGAATCTGCAGAATGAGCATGCCATCACTTTGCAGTCCACAACTGAAATGTCTGGTCTGACAATTGTTTCTCCAAGATGACCAATGGTGAGGCATTAAACACGTAATTCCTTATCCTCAACTTCCAGAGAGCTTAGACATTGATCATACAAGTGTGATTAACTACATGGAGCATTAATCTGAGGGAAACACACCTGGATATGATAGCAAGTGAAGCCACAGGCCTGATTCTCTTAAGATAGTGGATGATATGTAAACTAAATTAATTGCTGAGTGAAAATAAAAATAAGCACAAATGGCTCAGTGGAGAGGAGATCTCAGTCGGCTACTACTCATTGATCCATTCACGGACATAGGTTAGCTATGAGTTGTTTAGCAACAGGCCCACTACCCAGGAGATGTCAAGCTGTGGAGCTGAGCTGAAGTGCCAAGGGGAGATCCTGCTGAGACAGTTGGAAAAATTAAGAAATTGATGGTAGTCTGTCTCCAGGTAACCTGGCCTCCAAATCTGTAGCTCTGACAGTGTAGTCATTGTTATGCTAATAGTTCCAAAACCAATCAGGGTTGGGAAAAGGAAAGAACTAGATTTAAAACTTCATCACGACAAACTTGGCTTGTTGGCTTGACAAAGCTAATCTGAAAGTTTAAAATAGTTATCAATTTGAAATCTGAAGGTAATGTGCAGTTTTAAGAAAGAAAGAGAGACAGATAGAGAGGGTACCAATATTGTAGAGTTAGATAAAATAGGTGCCAATACTTCAAGTTGCATAGATAGGGTGCCAGTACTTGTAGATTTAGATAAATAGGCCAATACTTCTAGAGTTGGATAGATAGGGTTCCAATACTTCTAGCATTAGATAGGTAGATAGGTTTCTAATACTTCTAGAGATGGATGGATGGATGGATGGCACTTGTAGAGTTGGCTAGATAGGCCAATACTGCTAGAGTTGGATTGCTAGGGTGTGGGTTAACATGCACGTGATGTCACGTGACATCACTAGACTACCCATAATGCAATCCTCCACATTGAACTGAGTGTTTTGATATGTCAATTGCATATGTTGCAGTACTTTATTGATTCCACTTATTTTGGGAGTTACCTTGCACTTGATGTTATTAAAATACCCATAAAGCATTTCTGCACACTGTGTTGATGGTATTTTCATCCCTCATAATGCAATTATCCTCACTGAGCTAATCGTTTTGATGTATGACATGGCTACCCCTCCCTTCGGCGACTGGGCCGCAGGGCAGTTTTATAGCAAGATAACGACCCCAAACACACCTCCAAGACGACCACTGCCTTGCTAAAGAAGCTGAGGGTGAAGGTGATGGACTAAACCCTATTGAGCATCTGTGGGGCATACTCAAATGGAAGGTGGAGGAGCAGAAGGTCTCGAACATCCACCAGCTCCGTGATGTCGTCATGGAGGAGTGGAAGAGGACTCCAGTAGCAACCTGTGAAGCTCTGGTGAACTCCATGCCCAAGAGGTTTAAGGCAGTGCTGTAAAATAATGGTGGCCACACAAAATAATGACACTATGGGCCCAATTTGGACATTTTCACTTAGGGGTGTACTCACTTTTGTTGCCAGCGGTTTAGACATTAATGGCTGTGTGTTGAGTTATTTTGAGGGGACAGTAAATTTACACTGTTACACAAGCTGTATTTTTTTCACTTTTACATAAGATTATTTTATTGCACTCGGCCTTCCAGCTCTACAGAATTCAGATTTTTATTAAAGATATTGTTGTTGCATTACTTCGCCTAGATTTTGTGGACTCACTCCTCTTAAATCTACTTCTGTATTAATGTGCTTCTCTGTTTTGATGCTCTGACCAGGTTAGAGTTTCTGTTTATTAAATTTTATTAGTGTTATTTCCTCAGCTACACTGTTATATTATTTGTTATAACCAACAAAATTACCAAACAAAAAGTTCCATTAAGAGAAAAAGCCCTTACTGACTTCAAGACTGTTTATCAGACTTGAAGTCAGCAGGGGCTTTTTCTCTTACTGGAACTTTTTGTCTTGGTAGTTTTGTTGGTTAGTTCAGCTTACTCTCCGAGTTGTTTTCACATTGTGGAAAATGTTTAGTTATTGTGGGAAACACTGCTGTCTCATTTGTTTATGGAGACTTTGGGTGTGTGGGAGTTTGGAGGAATGTGAGAGTAAACAGAACATGCCAATGCTTTGAAGGATGTGAATTGGAACAGAATAATGTTATTTAATTGCGAAGCTGTTTTTGGAGGATTTAAACCTAACATGGTGAACAAATAATATTATAGAATTCAGGCAGTTTTACTGGGGTTATCTCATACAGTCTAGCAAGGAATAATCTGGAAAGACCTTTGTAATATTACAGTCTAAGGCTGGATTTAAAGAGAAGCAAATTAGTAAATGAATCCCATGTAAATGAATAATATATATATATATATATATGCACATGAAATGCAGGAATTAGTAGTGCAGCGTAAGTGCAATACATGTAATATGTACAGTGTTGTTAAAAAATACAGTATCAGTGAATATTAAAATATAGACAGTAGTGATTGCAGATGAGAGGTATGTACAGTATGAACAAAGTATGTACAGTTGGATTATATATTTACAGAACATATTTAAACAGTGGGGTTGTTCAGATAGTGCAACTATGAATAGTGCAAGTAACATGTTATATATATATATATAAACATTGTTAAATATGTTATATATACACAGAACATGTTATATGTTATATATACACAGAACATTTTTAAATAGTGTGATTGTACAGGTGATGCAAATATGATGAGTGCAAGTAACCATTCAATAAATAACTGTCCAATAAAGTATTGAGCAGTGCAGTATAGTGCAGATGTGGAATTTTAGAGTGGAGGGTTTTTGTTTAGCAGGGTCACCGGTTAATTGTTGGGCAGTTTTAACTACCCGTTGTAGTGCTTTTCAGTCGGAAGCGGAGCAATTGCCGTACCAGACTGAGATGCAGTTAGTGAGTTCGTTCTCAGTGGTACAGCGATAGAAGTCCACCAGGATCCTAGGACACAGGTGTGTTTTCTTGGGGCTCTTTAGAAAGTAATGGCGCTGCTTTGCCTTTTTGACTATGGTGGAGGTGTTAAGGGACCAGGTGAGATCATTTGAGGTGTGGATGCCAAGGAACTTGAAATCAGGCACAGGCTCCACTACAGCTCCGTTGATGTAGATGGGGGTGAGTGCTTGGCTTCCAGTCCGCCTGAAGTCCACGATGATCTCTTTCATCTTCTTGATATTAAGTTCCAGGTTATTTGTGGCACACCACCTAGCCAAGTGCTGAACCTCATCCCTATAGGCCGTCTCATTGTCGTCCTTGATCAGGCCTATCACCGTGGGTCATCTGTGCACTTGATTATGGAGTTGGATCCATAAACAGTAACGCAGTCATGGGTGAACAGGGAGTACAGAAACGGGCTCATCACACAGCCTTGTGGCACGCCGGTGTTCAGGGTGATGACAGAGGAGGAGAGGTCATCTAACTTAACAGACTGGGGCTTGTTAGTTAGAAAGTCCAGTCCAGTTGCAGAGTGAAGTGCTGATACCAAGCTGGGTGAGCTTGGAGATCAACGTAGAGGGGATTACAGTGTTAAATGCTCAACTGAAGCCAATGAACAGCATTCTGACGTTTGAGTTTCGACTGTCTAAATGGGTCAATGTGAGTGGAGTGCCGTAGAGATGGTGTCTCATGTTGACCTATTGCGGCGATAGGCAAACTGATGTGGATCCAATGTGGCAGGGAGACAGGATTTTAAGTGTGATTGGACCAGTTTCTCTAAGCACTTTGCAATGATGGGGGTGAGTGCAACTGGAAGGAAGTCATTGAGGGCCGAGGCAGTGGAGTGCTTTGGCACTGGCACAATGGTAGCAGTCTTCAAATTGGTGGGGACCGTTGCCTGAGCCAGGGACAGATTAAAAATGTCTGTAAAGACCCCAGCCAGCTGCACCGCACAGGCTCTGAGCACTTGCCCAGGTATTCCATCCGGGCCGGCTGCCTTCCATGCATTCACCTTGCTCAGAGTAGAGCAAACACCTGTGATGGAGAGTTTGAGAGGCTGACCACCTGGTGGGAGAACCACTTTGAGGGGGGTCTCCATGTCTCTTTCGAAGCGAGCATAGAAGTGGTTGAGCTCATCATGGAGGGAGGCAGAGTTGGCGGGAGGCACCGTGCTGGGTGTTTTGAAGTCTGTCAGGGTCTGTATGCCTTGCCACATAAGCCGGGGATCCGAGGAGTTGAAGTGCTCTTCGATCCTCAGTTTACATGTATGTTTGGCCTGGCAGATTCCCCTCCTCAGATTGGTCCTGGCAGAGCTGTAAGACTCTCTATCTCCAGAGCTGAAGGCTACATTTCTGGCTTTGAGCAGGAGGTGAACTTCTTTATTCATCCAGGGCTTCTGATTGGGGTAGATTTTTATTTTTTTGTGTGTTGTAACACTGCCCACACACTCGTTGATGTGCTCCAGGACAGAGTTGGTATAAGTATAAATGTTAATCTGTTAATAAGCAAACATGTTCCAGTCTGTATGTTGGAACTGGTGATGTAGAATGGAGTCAGCACCTTCCAGCCAGATCTTGACGGTCCTCATTGTGGGTTTCACACGTTTTATGACTGGGGTGTACTTGGGGAGCAGGAAGAAAGAAAGATGGTCTGACTGCCCTACGTGGGGGAGGGATGTAACTTTATAGGCATCAGTCACGCTGGTGTATGCATGGTCCAATGTTTTATGCGCTCCATCCGGGTGCAAGGTTTGTAGCTTGCTAATAGTATTACTTTTGCATTAGCATCCGGCAGAGCATTGACCGCTGCAGCAATGATTTTTTTTTTTTTTTGTGAAAAAAATAAAAAAAAAAAATAAAAATGAAGATTACAGTCCATAAGCCATCTCTGTGTGAGGGTCCAGATCTTTAATTCGTCCAGTTTGTTCGTCAGAGACCGTACATTGTCGAGGAAAATGCAAGGAAGAGATGGGCAATGTGGGTTTAGAATTAGCTTAGCACGCAGTCCTCCACACTTCCCCCGCCTTTGTGTATGGTCTTTACACCGCCAGTGTGCACTTCCGCCCGGTATGAGTAAAATACTAGAACGCTCTGTTCTCTGTAGGTCCAGAGGGAGATCACCGAAATCAAAAAGATAGTCTAAAGTTATGTTGGAACACCGATAGTTGATGTCCAGTAGTGTCTGTCTGTTGTAAATGAAGTTCGCAGAGCTGAAATTAGTGAAAATTTGAGTAATAACCAGGTAAATTATTACTATTACCTGAAATCTGGTAAGATGCTGAGCCTCGTGTTGTGCATGCGCCAACATCTTGTCTCAGTGAAATGAATGGGGTTCAGTGCTGAAACTATTCAGTCTTTGGAACTATCAGTTTCCCCATGTCACACGTTTCTTCCACATTCTCTGATTCCTACAGAAGTTTATGGGATTGTAGCAACTCTATTTTTCAGTGGTGCAGATTTAGATGTGCAAGCATTAGTTCAGTAGAATCATGCATGCACATAAGTGAAGAGTTAACTTTTGATCATCTGAAGCACCCTTAATGAAAGAAGAGCAACCAGATACTTTATTTAATCATGCTCAGATAACATAAATTTACTTATGTAATTATTAGCTGTTCCAACTGACTACAGACACAAGTCTTTAACAGACATTTGCGTGGTTACATCACATCCATAAACAGAATGGAGCAGAGCCAGCTACTATATCGCTTTGGGGCTGAGGATGGTGGAGTGTTTGTAGCTTGTCTTTACAAGAATTGCTTAGAATTTAAACATGTCATTCAGATGGCTGCTTTTAATCCGGACAGTTCTAAACACAATCATTGTTGATATCTGTGGAATCAGCTGTTGTCAAAACCAAGAAGCTTCAAACTGCAGAGAGCCTGCAGTTAAAAAGGGAAATCAACAGAGCCTGTGCTAAATCACATAAGTATTGGCATGTCTTTTGAGAGGTGGCGAAAACTAAGATCTGAAGGGATTGAAGACTAATGCAGGTAAGACATTTCAATGGCTCAATAGGTAGCTAGCTAACATAAGCACTTCATTTAGGTAGATTTACTTGATTCAGGTAGGTTTTGAGTTTTCTATGTTGTATTTTTTATTTTTTTTTGCTATGGTCAATGGGGTAAATTGTGCTTATTTTCTGCTACCTATGAGAGAGAAAAACTCACCTCGACTCCAAGAAAACCGTATATGCCGCCACCTCCATTGTCAAGTATTGGAGTTAATAAACTCGTACGAATACCTCAAACCATCAGATTCATCCACAAAGATGAGCAGTGCTGAAGCACGACCCATGTTTAAAAAAAAAAAAAAGTAACTTGCAATTTTGTTTCAAACAGAAAGAAAATAAAAAGAAACATATATATATATATATATATATATATATATATATATATATATATATATATATATATATATATATATATATATATATATATAATATATATATATGCTTGATTTGTTTAACCGTTACAATGATAAAGTAAATAAAGTATACATTAGACTACCGATTAAGCCTTTATATTTGGTCCCCATAAATAATCCCTCAAACAGCTGTCAATATCAAACAAAAATAATACATTTAATTTTAACTGTCATTTGTCACTGTATATTAATTACAATAACACAATCAGATATGAACCAGTCAAAAGTAGTTTCTAACAGTTGCATCCCTTATTGCTCTCTACACATGAATAACTCTGAACAATCTTATTTTGTTAACTATTCAACTTTTAGACTTTTTATGATCCAAACTATCAATGTGTTTGTGAATAATGTAGATTTGTTTGTTTGTATTTATTTGTTGTGGGTCAGATGAGGGGTCTGACTGTTTAAAATAAAATTAAAAATAAAGGGGATGTTTGTATTGTTTTATTGTGCTGTTTTCTGTATCTTCAAATAAAAACATTTAAAGTGCATTCTGCCTGTTGTTCTTTATATAGCTAGTAGCCTACACGTGATACTGTATGTAGTCCTATTTAGAGCACTGGTGTGACACCTTTAACAATGGGCAAGGAGAAGGAAGACAGGCAGGCTTAACACTGTCTTCCTACTTTTTCTTACGTTATGGGGCTTCTTTCCTTTTCCACACACACACACACGCTCAGCTCGCACTTGGTGTTTTATCTCTCTCTCCCTCTCTCTCGAGGTGTCTGTCTCTCCCTCTTTTATCCTCACTCATCACAGAGAATATTCATTAGCAAAAATTCCCCACAGGTGTGCCCTCCTTACCACTCACTTTCTCCGGCTTCACTCTTCATTCACAAATCGGCGCTCGTCCACTCCTCCGCCTCCACATACCCTCACCACCCGACTCAGGCCAGGGAGCCATACATCCTGTTGTCGACACCCCCCCCAATACCCCCCGCCCCCGCCCCCATCCTGCCAAGCGAGGAGATCCGCGACAGCCATCATACCAGAGGGTGAGGAACCCCCATCTGATAGCCAGGCACTTCTTCTCTACCGTGCTGTACTTTGTCTCTCACATGGAGAGCTTTTACAGCATGGGGCACTCCGCCCCTCCACTACCTGGGACAATAGTATACCCGTTCCCAAACCCCTGTCTGATGCACCCGTCTGCAAAATGAAAGTGAGGCAGAAGTTAGGAGAATGTAGGAGTGGTCCGCCCCACACAGTGCCGTTTTTACCTGAGTGAATGCCTGTTGGCACGGCTCCATCCACTTTACTGGGTCCAGTGCCTCCTTTCTAGTTACATCCGTCAGCAGGCTGGTCACATCCGAATAATTAGGCATAAACCTACGATAATAGCCAGCCAGCCACAGAAATCTCACCTCCTATTTAGTCTTGGGCCTTGGGCAGTTCGCAATCGCTGCGATTTTATTAATTTGAGGAATACACCTGCTCATGACCCGAGCCCAGATAGCCCTTCCACCCGTCCAATTGTGCACTTCTTCGGGTTCACCGTGAGCCCTTCCCGCCTCAGCAACCTCAGGACTGCTTTTAATTGCTGCATGTATCACAGCCAATCATTATTGTAGATAATAATATCATCTAAATTAGCAGCTGCATAGGCCACGTGCAGACAGAGCATCTTGTCCATGAACCACTGGAACATTGTGGGCATCCCAAACAACCCAAAAGGAATGGTCACGAATTGAAATAACCCACATGGAGTGGAAAAGGCAGTTTTTTCACGGGACATGGGAGTTAACGGGATCTGTCGATTTCCCTTCATTAAATCCAGTATCAAGTAAAAGTGAGCTGCGCCTAACCGATTGAGCATTTTGTCAATGCACATTATGTATTTGTCGAATTTAGACACCATGTTGACTTTTCTATAATCCAAACACAGTATCGAACAGTCCCGTCGACCTTGGGGATCAAAACCACTGGGCTGCTCCAGTCACTGTGGGATTCTTCAATTACCCCACACGTCGAGCATAGGACCATATCACTTTAAATTTTTTGGTGTTCGGACAGCTGATATGGGCAGCTACGTACCACCCCTGGGGTTGTCTCAATTTGGTGTTCTAAGATGGTTGTGCGACTGTTGAGAGGGTGTGGAGTTTTTCTCTAATGTCAAGAACATTCTGAATTTTATTCTTACTCTTTGAAGGTCCCTCCCCCCAATTTTCTTGAAACATGTCAAGCACGCCATATAATAATTCAAAAAGGGAAAACCCCATGGAGGCTTCTGGGACCTCTCATACTGCAAATAGCAGGGGCTGTAACTTATCTCACTTATCCCAATTTCGTGCATCATCGTGAACGAACTTACGGATCATGTTCTTATGTGTTTGATTAAAACATTCCACCAGCTGTCTGTTTGTGGATGAATAACGATAACAATAATTTTTTTTTTTTTTTAAAGGGGGTGTTATTTGTTTTTTTTTTTTTTTTTTTTTTTAATTTTTTTTTTTTTTTTTTTATATATAATTTTTTTTTTTATTTTTATTTTTTTTTTTTTATTAATAAAAATAAAAAAAATTTTTAAAAAAAAAAATAAAAAAATATTATTTATAAAAAATTTTAATTTTTTATTATTAAATTTTATTTATTTATTAAAAAAAAAAAAAAATATGTGTTTGTTTAATTTTAATTTTTATTTTGGGTTTGATAAAAAAACTTGCTTTCACAACATACCGAGAAAAGAAAAAAAAAAGATGTTGGGGGGGGGGGGGAGGGGGGGGGCAACCACCCCCGGGGGGGGGGGGAAGAGGGGGGGGGGGGGGGGGGGGGGGGGGGGGGGGGCTGGGGGGGGGGGGGGGGGGGGGGGGGGGGGGAGGGGGGGAGGGGGGGGGGGGGAGGGGGGGGGGGGGGGGGGGGGGGGTGGGGGGGGGGGTGGGGAAAAAAAGAAAAAAAAATTGTGGGGGGGGGGGGGCGTTTTTTTGGGGGGGGGGGGAAAAGCAGCGGGCATTCAGAGCATGCCACACACAACCAGCTCGTGGGCGGGGAAAAGAGAAGGGGGAAAAAACAAAAACAAAGAGGGGGGGGGGGGGGGGGGGGCGGGGGGGGCGGGGAGGGGGGGGGAAGGGGGGAGGGGGGAACAGGAAAAAAGGGGAAACAGGGAGGGGGTTTATTTTTTATAGGGGTTTTTTATGGAAAAAAGTAAAAGGATGATGAGGGGGGGGGGGGGGGGGGGGTAGGGAGAAGAGGGGGGGGGGGGAAAAAAAAGAAAGGGGGGGGTGGGTGGGGGGGGGGGGGGGGGCCCGCGGCGCCAACAGGAGGGGGGCGGGGGGGGGGAGACATGAGAGAGAGAGAGAGAGAGAGAGCAGAGTTTTTTTTTTTTTTTTTTTTTTTTGTTTTTTTCTAGGTAAAAAGGAGAGACCCCCCCCCCCTTTTTTTTTGTTTTTCCTCCTTGGCGACTGGACCCAAACTCTTTGTTTTTGGCAGCGGTCTCACTCGACGAATTGCTCCACGCACCACTTCTTCATTTAATTTTTTTTTTCTTTCTCTAAAAGGTCGGTCGGGGTCGTAATTTTTTTTTGGGGGACGGAGATGGTCGGCCAACATCATGAAGTGTCAGGGACCAGAAATGCTGACAGTGCTGCTCTGGGGTCTAGTCGACTCACTGCAGAATCACTCACTTGAGGTCCGGGTACTCCATCATGTTAGTGACCGGCAGCTGTTGGGCTGCTAGCTGGGCTTCTCTGGACAACAGCAACAACAGGCGGGCTGCCCACTGAACCACGGGCAAGCCCCATGCTAGTGCAGAGCACTCGTAGTGCTCCAGGAAGGCCTCCGTGTCGCCCTGCTAACCCATCTTCGTAAGCGCAATGTGGGGCGTGGTTCCTGTGGCCACCAGGGCTGCTGCCAGTGCTCCAGGCTGCTGTACCAGGCCTTGAAGCACCTGCCGCTCCTCGGCCTGAGCATCGAGGAGGTCCTTTTGTATGCTGCTCCTGGTTGCATTGCAGCTGCACCTTGGCTTGATGCTGGTGCTGGTGCTGGTGCTGGTGGAGAGTGACGAGGTACCGGACGAGTTCGGCCAGCGGCGATGACTCCATGGTGGCACCTCCTTCTCTCCTGGGCTTCGAAACCAGTGTGACAAATTTAACGATGGGCAAGGAGATGGAAGACCGAGGCAGGCTTAACACTCTGGTCCTTTATTACTTTATCTTTCATTCTGGGGTTTCTTTCGTTTTTCACACACATGTGCTCATCTCGCGCTTGCCGTCATGCTCTCTCTGTGTCTCTCCCTCTTTTATCCTCATCTTGTCTCACTGAAACAGAGAATATTCATGAGCGAAAATTCCCCACAGGCGTACCCTCCTGAACACTCACCTCTCCGTCTCTGCCCTCCATTCACAAATCGGCGCTTGTCCACTCCTCCGCCTCCACAACTGGTAATTTAGATTTGGTGATCTTGAAAAGTTTGTATCTAGATCAGGTTGATCCAATCCAGTGTTGCTTTGAAAAACCAACACAAAGTAAGATGGTTTACCTGATCATTGATAGAAAAACATGGGATTACCAAATCCGAATCATTTTGATCCGGATTAAACTTTTTGAACAACTGGACATAAAAGATTTTCTGTAGTTCAGCAGGCTCTTCTTCTATGCTGTTTTGAAATACTATCAATTTAGTTTGACCCCATTTACATTCACATCCATCCTGCATCATTTCCTAGTTGTCTCACTACCAGGCGTGAACGAGCCAATGTGAGCAGCAAAATTTCAGCGAATTGCCTGTAAAATAGTCCGCACAATATATTCCATAGTCTATAGACTGTCTGGAGCTTGCTAGGAATACATGCAAGCTGGTTGGATTTACTTCTAGACACTGCTTAAGCCAGTGTTGAATATTGCTGTACTGGCCTCTGAGTCAAGCGGACATCCAAACTAAAAGCATGGTCAGTGTCAAAGTGGTGGACCTTGCTGGTGGTCATCCAGGGATTCCCGAAGCTTAAACATTGGCTGCACAAGTTTGAATCATGTAACATAGCTCATAATCACCCAGAACAAAAGCTGTGAACACATGACTGTGCATTCTGCACATAAAACGTGTGTTCTAACAGCTGCCTCTGAGATGATACAGTGATCCAGCACTCTTGGCCATCATTGCTTCTAGAAATCTCAAGCACTAACACCACAAGCGTGAATTCTGTATTATTGCTTATTATTCATTATGTATATAGTGGGAACCGATGAGTTGCTGACTCACTCAAGTGAAGAGACTCGGCTCCAGTCTGAGCTTTGCAAGCTCAGCAACGAGATAAGCCCATGCTAGTGGCAAATATCTCAAGCCTGTGCTGTACCAGTGTAAGAAAAAGAGTTCAGTATGCTGAGGTACACGGCCCTCAACAATAACAGTTAATGGCTATTTACAAAAAACAACTTTGGCTTGCTGAAATTTATTTTGTTATTATTATTAAATTATTAGGAAAATAAAAAACGGTCGAGCAACCTGCATTGGCCCACTTGAGATGGTATGACCCCCTGCTAATAGCCTTCAATTTAGTGTCCTGAATAGTTTGAAAAGTTTAGTCAAGCTGTTTTATTCGTATTTTATTATTTTATTCGTATAACACTTTTAACAATGGGCATTGTCACAAAGCAGCTTTATGGAAATATATACATTCTGGATATAATATTTTTATTATTATTATTTATTAATTTATCCTTAATGAGGAAACCAGAGGCAACAGTGGCAAGGAAAAACTCCCTGAGATGATATGAGGAGGAAACCTTGAGAGGAACCAGTCTCAAAGGGAACACATCATAATCTGGGTGACACTTGATCGTGTGATTGTAAATCATTTTCATTTTACAACTGTTTACTATATAGTCAAAAAGTACAATTGTGTAACCAGGAACTTATGAGCAACTTATGAATATGAGCATCAGTGTCATTTCTGAATTCATTATCACTTTAACGTGGTCTATTTTGTTGCAGTTATCAACTGTTCAGTGATGGAGACTTGACTTTATTCAGAGCACATCCAGAAATTAATGAGTCAGATGAATCTGAGCTGCATGCATGCAGTAGGACCAAGCATCTAAATGCGCAAAGGACGAGCTTCGACAGCACAAACTACATTCTGCCTTATGACTGAATAGACTTACTGTACATCCAATAATTAACAGACTTAAAGTCCATGTCAGATAGTAGGAATATAAGCTTATTTTCCATTCTCAGACACATGCAGACACTTCGGTGACCAATGGCGGATCTAATGTTGAGCCTCCACCAGAGGTTATGTACAAGGTAAGACTCTGAATACATTTGTTCTTGTCTGTTAATTAATGGTAAATGATAAATATAAGTTATTATCTCTCTGTGTATGTGCATAATTTCAGGTGAAAGTGATACATGACTATGCAGCCACGGACGGTGATGAGCTGGACCTCAAAGCTGGGGACATTGTGCTTGTAATGCCCTTTGTCAGCCCTGATGAGCAGGTCAGTAATAATTCCAGCCAATACATTTCTGAAAAATGAAAGGTTTTAAAGGCTACTGTAATTTTAACAGTTGTGAAATGTACAGACCTTTCTCATTTTGTGGTGTTTGTGGATGTGCAGGATGAAGGATGGTTGCTAGGTGTGAAGGAGACGCACTGGCTTCAAAATAAGGACTTTACTGCTAAAGGAGTATTCCCTGAAAATTTCACCAAACGTTTGTAAACAGGTTGTAGGTTGTCAATATTTATGCTCCTTCTGAACTATTTCTGTTTCAAACTTTACCTTTTCTGTTTTTTCATTTGCTCACTTTTACAGTCAGTTCAGTAAGTTGAATTGAAATGTTTGGATAAATAAATCCATCCCTAGTTTTCGTGTTAAAGAAATAGTTTCTTGCACTGTGATATACCTTGGCTAGAGGTAGAGTGCATTATATATGGAAATTTTATAGTAATCTCTGAATGTGACATTAGCACAACCGACTTGCATATTGTGGTGTGTACTTTTTAACATTTCTACTGATCAGTTATCTTGTGATTGTGTATGTAACTGGCTTTCCGATTGATGGTTTCAGAGAAATGCCTCCATTGAAGAAATATGAGTAATGAGTGAAATTAATATTTGGAGCTTGTGACTAGTTGACTAGTACCTTTCTGCCTGACTTCTGATCTAGAATCTTTCTTCTGCCTTACCTTGCCTTATTTATATTTTAGGGTTCTATTTCACTCCTTCTTGCCACCAGGAGATGGTGTTTAACACATGGACATTTTCTTGGGCACATATACACACATGCTGAGACCGTACCACAAAGTCATGTGGTGGCAGCATAAAATAGCATTGTACAAAATACCACTATCAGTGGCTATCTCTCCGTTTAATCCTTAACCACAAAGT
This sequence comes from Ameiurus melas, assembly GCA_012411365.1. NCBI lineage: Eukaryota > Metazoa > Chordata > Actinopteri > Siluriformes > Ictaluridae > Ameiurus > Ameiurus melas. Next base: position 31,893,389 of record CM022762.1, read on the forward strand.
TTGATGGTTTACACTATACTCACAGCTTCAGCTCTGAGTAATTACAAACCTGCAAGATTGCTGGCCAAGATTCACTCGCTTGCAGCCAAGGCTGTGGCTGAACACCAATTATGTGCCCACCCAATGCCTCTGCATTCACATTTAATGACCTCTCCTATCGAAATCTTACTCTGGCAATATGAAACGTAGGCAAAGACACAGAATGGCTCTCCATCGAATTGGTTTATGGATGTCACAAACGTCTGGTTGTTACAATCTGCGTGGTTGGACACATGCAATCAACCCTGAGAAACCTAGCCTACATGCCAGGGTCACTTGTTAGGCCTGCAGTCAAGAAGCCCTGAGAGAAGAGTGCAGGTTTCAGAATCAGAAACCAGTACAACTAAATGGATCAGCCATGTGGCACCCTCTACTACCACAAGCTGGCTTGTTGTCTAAACACCTGCAAAAGCTCACCTGGCCTTTTATGAGCCCAAAATGGACAGATTCATGCTGTCAAGAGTCACGTTATAATGGGTATTTTATCCTCTTGGGCACTACAGAGAGGCCTACTTTTCCAGGAGATCTGTGCTGCAGCTTTCTTGGCATTACAATACACCTCCCAATGGGATGAGTACAGTGATTCATTCGGAATATCTCTCTGGTCAGTTCTGGGGTGAGTTGGTTCCTTGTGACATTGTGGAATAGGTTTTCTAGGTCTTAAACACCACCCCCTGGTGGTCACACAAAACCAGAGACAACCCAGCAGGAATTTAGCAAGAACGTTACAGGGACCGATAGCTATGAGACGAAGGTATTTTATAGGAAATACTACAGTGCATCCGGAATGTATTCACAGGAGAAAAATAATGAATTGAATCCATTTTGGAATAAGACTGTAACATAACAAAATGTGGAAGTGTTATGAATACTTTCCGGATGCACTGTACATCAGTCACCATGTGACTACGTACTAAGTCTCAATATGTGTGCATGAAAACAAAAGGTGTCCAGTGTTAAACACCGCCTTTAGACAGTTATCCAGTGTTCAGAACCCACGGTTATATCTGTAACTAGCATTTTAAAGTTTGGTTTGGTTATTTTATTGTAGTCATCAGTTATGGGAATAATTTGACAATGATTAACAACAATTGTCTGTAACAAAACCAAATTGATTATACTGTATTAAAATGGATTGCTATAAATATCTGTAATCAGATTCATCTTTTTGGTATGGTTGCATGTTCTTTTCATAATTCCTTGTTGAATTGTGCACAAAAAGCCTTCTCTGTTCTCTTGAAAATAACCCATTGCTATTACTGTATTAGCTGCTGATATAGTTTGAGAAAAGGTTACTTTGAAAAGGGTTAATTAAGAGAAGGTACACCGCCATCTTGCTCCAATCTAAATGACTTGAATACACCTGACATCATAATTACCACTTTCCAACACATAAATAAAAGGTTCCCAGGAGGACTCGAATGCACATTACAACACAGAGCCATCACATTCACATTCACCTGATTACTGATCATTACTCAATTACACAACCATGCTTCTTAAGGACTCTCAATTCACACATTCATTGCAAAGCATATACTCATTGTTCACATACCTGTCAGTACTGAGCCTTTGTATATTGCCACGTTGTTTTTCTGGTTTTGATCCCTGTTGTAGTTTTCGGTTTTCGACTCATGCCTTGCCTTGTATATGCTGTTTGCTGATTGCCTGACCATCAGGGGCAGCACTAGGGCTGGGCTACCAAGGCTTCAGCCACAAATGTTCTTATTAACTTGGCTTGTACTCATCACTGAGTTTTGATGCAAAGTAAAAAAAACTCTATTGAAACCAAAGATCTGCTCTCAGCGCATCAAACGATGTCTACCTATGTCGTCATTCACTTCTAACAATACCGACCGAGTCTAGATGTAATACCATTTATAAGAAGTTACATAGGATCCAATCAATGAGATTAGAACTTTTGTAATGAATTATCTTGATTGCCTCGGACAGTCAATTCATAGGTGTGTATGCAGATAATTGAAATATTTGAAATGGACATTTACATTTTTTAAAGAATAAAACAAATTAAACAGCATCTGCCAGGTTCAAGACTTGAACGGAAAGATTTGACTCCTTCGGGTTTCTGTAACCTATTGTACTGATTGTATTGTAATTCGGCTAGAACACCCAATCCCGCCATCTGCTAAATAAGGCTAAATGTTTGTCGCTGAAAGGTCCTGTTACCGTAAAATTTTTGTCATTTTAAAATGATGTCTCTGATTTGCCTATGAGTGAGTGGAAGAAAAGCTAGCAGTGAAAGTATCTGACTATCCATCGCGCAGCCACAGTCTTCCCAAGACACATACAAACAAACACACAACTCCGTGATATGATATCCGTGTGTGATTCACATGGTTTATAATGGGTTTTTATTTAATCTGGTCTGGATTGACAGTGAGAGACAGACAAAAACTTGTTATAGAGGCACAAATTCAAGAGAATAGTTAACATCGGCACGTTAAACTTTACCTGTGCTGTTACATTTGTTTGTAAATCTAACATCTAGTAATGTCTGGTATTCTAACTTTGAGGTCATGTATGTTTTTTTGATGACTATGATCCGTGGATGTTCTGTAGGCAGGATCCTAATTAGACAAGAAATAACAGCTTAGTGTCATGACCCTGGATTTGTTGGTTTTAAACATGAGTTCATTGAGTTTGATAAACGATATAAGCAGTGAGCAGTATTAAGGATGACTTTCAGATGAATGTGAAATTTTTTCAACTCGGGCCAGTATGACATTTTTTATTTTAATAAGCAGTTATGAAAGAGTTAACTCTCTTAAAAATGAAGATGATTTGCCAATGTAACTTTTAAAAACATATATGAAAGTGTATCCTGTGTATTATTACATACCCATGGATGTCTTTAGTCTAAGCCCCACAGACTTTAGAACCACACCTGCTGACCATTTTTGCTCTACGTGTTGGATTTGCTTGCAAGCTTCAATAAAGCAATACTGTACCTGCCCCTGTATTTGCTGCCCAACAAAATACTTTGCCAGCCCATGGATGCAGCGAGTAACCTCAACTTCAACTCTAAACTCGACCTGTGAAGCACCTTCAACTTGGTGTGAATGCATGAAGGGGATGTGTGGAAGAAGGCATTCAGTTCTAGCTCTGGTCACTTTGAGTACTGCATAATGCCATATGATCTAGCTTCAGTACCAGCAGTCTTTCAGTGCTTTATCCATGACGTCTTACAGGATATGTGTTCGGAGAAATTTTCTCGCCTTTGTCAACTTTTATTTACGATTCATCCAAGGTTTTGGCATCATAGCATCTCCACTAATTGTACTACTTAAAAAGGTAACCAAAGGGTTGCAGTGGAACACCTTCACGCATTCCACTTCACCTAACCCTAACCCAATTTCTGCAGATCACAAGAATCTAGACTACATCAAGTCAGCCAAGAGACTGAACTACCATCAGACACACTGGGCCTTGTTTCTTGCCCACTTTAATTTCAGCCTCTCATAGTGCCCAGGGTCCAAGAACACCAAAGCAGACTCCCTTTCTTGCATGCACCCAGCTCCCCCTTGTGAACACTCGGAAGAGTGCATCCTGCCCAAATTGAACTTTGTAAGAGCCCTCACCTGGACATTGACAGAGAGATCAAGAACTTTCCACACGTGAGAATCCCCACACAGTGCCCAGTGGGAGGGGGAAATGTATGTCCTCCAAACAAGTTAATCACAGAGACAAAGCTCAATTGCTCCTGCCATCGAGCAATCAAGCATTTACATGGCACTTGAGAACTGCAACAAAAAGCCATCACAAACTGTCATGTTCAACTTATTACTGATCACATACCTCTAGACTTATTTACACAACTACACTACTTAAGGACGCTCAGTTCACACATTCATTGCAAAGTGCACTGTTAACATTTAACATTAACAGCCATAACATTTAAACCACCTGTCAAATATTGTTTAGGTCCCCCTTGTGCTGCCAAAACAGCTCTGACCTGTTGAGGTATGGACTCCAAAAGACCTGTGAAGCTGTGATGTGGTATAAGGCACCAAGACATTGGCAGCAGATCTTTTTAGTCCTATAAGTTGCAAGGTGGGGCCTCCATGGATCATACTTGTTTGTCCAGCACATCTTAGATATTCGATTGGATTGAGATTTGGGGAATTTGGAGACCAAGTCAGCATCTTGAACTCTTTATGTTCCTAAAAGCATTCCTGAACAATCTTTGCAGTGTGGTCGGGTGCATAATCCTGCTGAAAGAGGCCACTGACATTAGGGAATATGGTTACCATGATTTACTTACCATGATGCAGCAATGTTTATGTAGGTGGCATATGTCAAAGTAATATCTACATGAATGCCAGGATCCAAGGTTTCCCAGCACAACATTGCTTAGAGCATCACACTGCCTTCGCCAGCTTGCCTTCTTCCCATAGTGCATCCTGGTGCCACCTTTTACCCAGGTAAGCAACAAACATGCAACTGGCTGTCCACATGTTGTAAAAGAAAATATGATTCATCAGACCAGGCAACTATTCTCCATTGCTCCATGGTCCAGTGATGTCCCCATTGTAGGCACTTTCAGTGGTGGACAGGGATCAGCACGGGCACTCTGACTGGTCTGTGGCTATGCAGCAAGCTGAAATGCACTGTGTATTTTGACACCTTCCTATCACAGCCAGTATTTTCTTTTTTTTTTTTTTTTGTAATTTGTGGTAGTTATTCCTCTGTAGGATTGGACCAGTGAGCCTTGGGCCCCCAGTACCGTTACCATTGCACCAATTGTCCTTCCTTGGACCACTTTTGGTAGGTATTAACCACTGCGTACCTGGAACTCCCCACAAGACCTGCCGTTTTAGAGATTCTCCGACAGCTCGTCTAGCCATCACAATTTGGCTTAAGGATCACAGTTGCCAATGCCTGCAAGTTTTTCCTGTTTCCAACACATCAACTTCGAGAACTGACCGTTCACTTGCTTCCTAATGTACACCACCCATTGACAGGCACGACTGTAATGAGATAATCAGTGTTATTCACGTCACCCGTCAGTGGTTTTAATGTTATTATATATTTTAATGTTATTTATAGTTAATGCATGCTATTAACTACTTCACCAGAGGTCATTACCTCACTGTCTCATGAGTCCTACGATTACTGTGAATGGTGCTCTGCAACGGACTGGTGTCCAGTGTTCCCAGGATAGGCTCCAGATTCACCAGGGCCTTATCCAGGATCATGAATGAAGCTTATGAATGATAATGACTATGTTTACTGTACAGTCTAAGCAAAAACAGGCTTGAGTTGGAGAGGAACAAAAAGATAATGCACTACAAATCATTTATTTAAAAATACAATGCAAAGCAACAATAAACAAAACACACTGTTTTAGAAAATCGAAAGTTTAAATCACGAGTATATCACTGAACAAGGTAGAAAATTTAAGAGGGAAAAAATCCATCCACTTTTGGACCATGATGTCATTGGAAGAGTCCAGCTGCTTTCTTCTTCTTGGGATGCAGAACTGATCTGTCTGCAGTTACAGCAGGAACAGCAGCAGCAGGTACGAGTCTCTCAGTCTGAAACACAGTAGACGAGGTAGTCACACTAAATTCAGTCAAAACTTTTTTTTTTTAAACTGTAAAAGTAATAATGTTAATAATTACTTGAGAAAGAGTATTAAAGTATCTAATGAGAAGACTACTCAAGTAGCAGATTACTATTCCCTTCGGATCTGATTCGAATGAAGAGAAAAGCCTTCATCTCAGACTATATGGATAACTGTAAGTCACACCTCTCCGTGTGTGTGTGTGTGTGTGTGTGTGTGTGTGTGTGTGTGTGTGTGTGTGTCCTGCCTCCATCGACACTTTCGCTTCTCCCCCCTCTACGGCCATTATCTTTCAGGACTGAGCCACTAAAAAAAAGGGAGTGGTAGTGTCTGCATTCAGACCGCTGGAGCGTATTGCGAGACTCGCAAATTATTATACACGATGTAAACCACATATTCATTAGTGTTTAACAGTAACAGTAACGTAAAGGTGAGAGAGGGGCTAGGATTTGATCAAACCTCTTTGGTGTCAGCAGACTGTGTCTCTTCTACTTGCTGCCTTGTATAATTTTCATTAGACCCAGCAGAGGCAGACCTCGTACCTGTAATATTATCCCCCCAAAAACAACTGTAAGACAATATGACTGCATTGTGAAACACAGATGTGTGTAGGATGAATTGAGATACAGTAACCTGTTGGCACACAATTGGTCTGATCCTGGTCAGGGACAACGCTGCCTACTGAAGCAGAGCTGTATTCGCCAGAGCGCTTGCGTTTCCGGGCAGTTCTCGCAGCACATACGGACACATACAGATCCTGCAGCTCAGACTCAAACTCCAGACTGTCCGGCAGCATCTTAGAAAGCCTCTGAGAATGTGTGGGGGAGGAAAAAAAAAAAAAAGCTATTTTGCTTGATCTGGCTCCTCAGACAACAGACTAAAAAAAGCAAATAAATGAAAACAAATGCTAATAAGGTTGAGGTTACAGATGAACTGTGTCACGAACAGTAATGTGTAGGACAGTAAGAAGTGCGCACATACATCAACTGGGGATAATGCAAAAAAATAAAAATAAATAAATAAATACAACAACTCTAAACTCTCATAGTGTGAGAGCGCCTTTGGGTGTGTTTCATATTTCGCAGATACAAATCCGAACTGTACATGGTTTATTCACTGTCTTTTTTTTTTTTTTTTTTTTTTTTAAAGACGGCTTGCCAGCTTCAAACTAGGTGTATGCATCTGAATCCCACTTGATGAAGGAAAACAGCTGCACGAACACAAGGTTTTGACTACAACCTGCAGCTTTAAAGATTTAAAGCAACTTGTGCCAGATTTAAGAAAAATTCCCACCCTAACTCACACAAAAAACACAAAAAGACGGCCAAAATCAGGGCCCCCAGACCACCAGGGATCTCAAAGATTTTTAAAGATATATATAGGGTAGAAAAACACAAAAAGGAAAAAACAGCAGAGGAGAAACAACCCAAAACACTAGTACTGTACGCGTTCCTTCATCCAACCCCATCCAAAATAGGGATGTCACTAGAACCGATATTTCGGTACCGACATTCTTATAACGTGATTCTACTTGTTTTTTTTGCAGCAGTGTAGGTACCGTTGGTAATGAATGTAGGTAGGTTGTAATTCTTCCAGAGCTGATAGGGACAGAAAATACATGCAAGTGTTTTAGTCAGTCCACAAGTGGTGAAGAAGAAGAAGGAGAGGACCACCTATACGCACACGGAAAAAACTACAGAAGATGGAGTTTAGCTCCATCTCACTCGTTGAGAGGAAAGGTGTCAAGAGTCAAATATGGAAATACTTCGCATTCGAGGCGTATGACAACGAACATAGTTGATGCTCTGAAGTGCAACTGATGCTATCGTTCATTTCAAACAAAGTGAGGAATTTGGCGTAGCACCTGAAAGACAGTCCCTATCTTATGTCTGTTTGAGGCAGTTGGCAGTGTAGCCATGAAAACAGCTAATGTTATGCTCCATGTAATGTTTGCGATAGCATCGTTAATAAATAACTGGTTTAACACATTGCAGTGTTATAAACTACCTCCTAATGGGCCACCATGCATCGGCATTCAGCCCGTGTCCTGTCAGCTAAATGTAGTAATGTCACTAATAATTATAGAATTTTAATGGTTTTAATAAATCCATTTGGTGGGGCTGGACAAAGTTGAGGTACAGGATTTGCTTCAATGTCACCAGCCCACGCTGGCTGGGTACCTGAACCTGATTCTAGCACTTGAGGAGCTCCCTGAGATCCTGACCACAGCCCGAGTGGTGCTCCTTCCAAAAACAGGAAACCCGGGGAATTTAGACCGATTTCATTTACCTCTTCAACAAAGTATTGAGCAAAGACACTGAATACTTGGGTACATGTGCTTTTTTGTTTTTATTTTCAATAAACCTCTTTCACATGGTCATTGTGGGGTATTGTTTGTAGAATTTTGAGGAAAATAATGAATCCATTTTGGAATAAAGCTGTAACATAACAAAATGTGGAAACAGTGAAGCGCTGTGAATACTCTCCGGATGCACTGTAAATAAAAAAAAAAAGCCAACCATTTCCATGGGGTGTACTTATTTTTTCAGATGACTTTTTGTGCTTGGTGAACAACCCATTCCAGATTTAGCTGCTATAATAACCTCCACTCTGGGAAGACCCTCACTATATTTTGGAATAGCGAGGGGGATTTGTGCCCATCCAGCCACAGGAGCATTACTGAAGTTGGGCTGATGTTGGGTGAGGAGGCATTCCAGTTCTTCCCAAAGGTGTTTAATAGGATTGAAGTCAGGGCTCTGTGCAGGCCAGCAGTGTTCTTTCACACAAACCTTGACACAATGTCTTTATGGACCTTATTTTGTGCACAGGGGCACAGTCATGCTGGAACAGGTTTGGGATAGGTTTCTTAGTTCCAGTAAAATGAAATCTTAATGTTTCCGCACACAAAGATATTCTAGACAACGGTCCGCTTCCAACTTTGTGGCAAAAGTTTGGGGAAGGACCACATATTGAATATTAAATTCAATTATTAAACAAACAGTGACTAATGATTAAATGGTGTGAGGGAGTCACGGCTGCACATGAAGTCTTGCCCAAAACTTGCCGATGACACGTTACATGCTGAGCATATGTATGTATGAAAGACAGATTTTTGACCACAAGTGGCTGCTGATGAACAGAAAAATAGAAGAACAGAAAAATTGCCACAACTAATTATTTAACCAGCCTGGAGTATTGCTGGTTCCTTTTAATTTGATGCACTCTGGGACCCCTAAGTTCATTAAAGTTTTATTTTAATTAACTTACAGCTAAAATTTGATAAGGAACAAATCTAAGCAGGTATATAATACATGCACAAAGATTCTCACCAAATCTACCCTGCCAGCTCTCGGAATTACTATTTACAGACTTTATATACACATGTAGATTTTTTTCCCTCTGGGCCCCTTGTCATCTAACCCAGCGGTCCCCAACCCCCGGTCCGTGGGTCATTTGGTATCGGGCCGCACAGAAAGAATAAATAACGTACATTATTTCCATTTTATTTATGATCTGGATCTGAAAAATGAGCGGATTCTCTCCGTTACATCCTTCTACGACTCTCTCTTGACGCATGTCAAGACGCTTGTCTCGGTCACGTGATACGTTGAAACCGTACCATAGAGACCAGAGAGCGTTAGGGGGGAGAGACGATGTTACGAGGACGCTGCTAATAAAGTTGCGATTTCACATTGGATTCACGTTTATTATTATATTTTTAAAAGACCCCAGTTTTTATGCCGGTCCTGTCAGTTTATTTTGTTGTATTTATCCGCCACACCTTAAAGGCCGCTCCGTGAAAATATTGTCTGATATTAAACCCGTCCGTGGTGCAAAAAAGGTTGAGGACCGCTGGTGTAACCAATCCAGGTCATTATATTTATATTTAATTTATTAAATTCATTCTTACATCCATGTCTGGACTGGAAACATCCTAATCACACAAGGAAGTTTGGAGAACACACATTTACTTACATTGCATACACTGAACATGTGTTTGGGTGGGAGGAGGTGGCTCTCACCTGGTTAAAGTTCCTTCTGTACATCTCCTCCTCAAATGGCTCAGTCTGAAGCCTACCTGTCAATAACATGTATCCATAAGTTCACCAAACGTGCACAGGTGGAAGAACCTTTGTATTTAGAGTATGCACCTCTGCTAAGCACGGCTCCATTCTCTTTGTAGTCTTGTATCTCAGCATCTTTCTTGAGCAGCAAAGCAGTTAGTTCTCCAACATGTCTACGCAGCACTTGAGTCATAGACAACAAGGGACACACTAGCTCTTTGGACACCTTTCACATAACACAAAGATACACAAGATTACAAACTTCAACGTTCATCTCTTCCAGTTCATTTAAGACGTTAGTCACAACACATGGGGCTTATACGAAGAGACACTAGATCAATCTCACCACCGCTACTGAGGCAGGGGTGCAGTGGAATTCCCAATAGAATGGTACATCTCCCAGCTCACTCTTGAGTGTGACGGTTAAGTTCCCCCCCTGATGCTTGAGAAAGAAATGTACAGCTGTGCTCTGTTCATAGGACTGCCTGGAGAGACAAGGCCAAGCCACTGAGCGCAGGTGAGCAACAAATGTGTGTACTGGAGCCCTTAGACGCTTATTCAGAACCTGAGAGGGACACAAAAGACTTAAACAATTTTGCTGGGTATGTAGTGCTATCTGTGCCAACTGTCTGCTGTCAATACTACCCTTGTTGTGGGAATATAGATATATTTTTTAAATCCTTGCCTGTGCACGTCGCTCAATGCTGTCTGTGCTCATCTGTTCCTCCCAAACGTTGTTCAGGTCACTCAGCAGCAATTGATACTCTGTATCACCAAACCAGGCTTTGGCCAACAACTTGGAACCCCCGACGTTTACAGGCACCCATGGCAAAGCCGACAAAGCTCCCTCAGCCTGGCCTGTACTCTCCATACTGACACAATACAGAGCCACAGATAAAGTACCTTGAAATTTAAAAGAAAAGACAATAAAATTTAGATGTGACTAATAAACATTGGCTAAGCCCCCAACTTTAAGGAAAATTTTGAATGCATTGCATTTTAGTTACTTTAAAAAGCAATCTGAGTTTTTATGTAGACTCTATGGCCCCGTTCAGACTTACAGTAACACGCATTGCAGAAGATCAAATCCCAACACTGGACAGTGCTAAATACATCCAAGGACTGTACATTGTAGAGCTGCAACAACTAATCGATCAAATCGATTATGAAAATCGTTCTCAAGGACTCATTATCGATGAGTTGGTCTGCGCGCGGTATGGGGTGCGTTTACTTACTACATTACTTCTGCTCCAAAAACACGCTTCGGAGAGTCACCAACAATGACTTTCTTCACTTCACGGTTTATGTCGACGTTACCGTTTACTCCCAACATGACCTCGGTCACCATCAGACGGAGGCGAAATCGTCAAGTGACTGAGGAAGAAAGTCCTCTAAGGGAGTTAATTTTATATTGAACACCGCGGAGATCAGACAGTGCTGCACGAAAATGCTCCACTGTGTGCAAGGGGTTGGGGAAACTGGTGCAAGCTGCTTACAAGGTTTATTGTCATTATATGCTGTATGTGCGCGTTTACAGTGTAAATATGCATAGAGTCGACGACGAAACGTCTGCATCGTAAAATTTACGTCCGGTGTAAAGAGATTAGAGATTACAAACTGCAGTTCTGTCGTCATTCCACACAAGAGACATGTTTACACACAGCACGAAATCCATGTGTTTTCCCGCCCTCATCATCAGATGATTTTAAACTATCGGTTGAAAGCGGGAAAAACAGCCTTTATCGGTCGATACATCTCAAACGAACATACATTATATACAAAAAATTATTTTCTTACTATATATATATATATATATATAGTATTTAAGCATTATTTTATTTATGGGATGCACTAAAAGCACAGAATGAAATTACAGTCCTAAAGGAGTGATATATATTCTGGTGTGTGTGTATTGGGTTCTTTTCTGTTTTGAACAAACAGTTGTGAAAAGTTTTAGTCTGAAGTTTACGGTGTGTTTCAGAAACATTCAGTTTCTGGATTTTTTTGTAAACGAACAAAAAAAAAAAGGTACTGAAAGTTTGCCCCCCAATCCCGATTAATCAAAAAACAAAACAAAAAAACAATCGGGCTACAAATCGATGATGAAAATCGTTAGTTGCAGCCCTTATGTGAAAATAAAGATGAATGATACAGGAAAGAAGTATTGAAGACACCAACTGAAATGTATTTAATACTGAGTGGAGAAACCTTTGTTTCTAATGACAGCTTCAAGATGCTTCCTGTATGAAGAAATTAAACCGCTGCAGTATTCAGGTGTGATTCTGGACCATTCTTCTCAACATAGTCTTTAAATCTTTTTTTCCAATTGGATTCAAGTCAGGTGATTGACTGGGCCATTCGAACACCTTGATATTTTTTTTTGGTGTCCTTTGCTGTATGCTTTGGATCCATGTCCTGCTGGAAGGTCCACCCACGTCTCATCATCATCATCATCATCATCATCATCATCATCATCCTGGTGGATGGCAGTAGATTCTTCTCAAGAATGCAAACGGCTAGCTATAAAATCTTGTTTTGCTTCATCCCTATACAATATTAAGCGAGTTATTTGGGTGCAATCATTTGCAAAGTTGATAATGTGAGAGGCAGATTAAACTTTGATCGAGTAGTTAGAAAGACTAAGAGGAAATAAAATTCCTGGCTACAAAGAGACTTATTACTAAGAGGGAGGGCTCTAATCACTACAGCTGAAGGTATCTCTAGAATGGCCTACCCTGCTCTTTCTTTCTATTCTCAGCAAAGAAAGAAACTTCCCTTTTTCAGGAGGCTATATATTAAAGAGATTTTTGTAAAGTCCAAATAAGCTTTACAGATCTTTATTGGAAAGGGTTTAAACAATGTTTTTCATGCTTGTTCAATGAACCATAAGCAATCATTATACATGCACCGGTGGAACAGTTCTTAGGACACTAACAGTTTACAGGCGGTAGGCAATTAAGGTTACAGTTACAATAATTTAGGACACTAAAGAGACTTTTCTACTGACTCTGAAAAACACCAGAAGAATGATATGTAGGATTCCTGCTCACCTGCATGAACATGCCATAGACCTGCTGCAGGGAGGCTTGAGGACTACAGATATGGCCAGAGCAGTAAACTGCAACGTCTGCAATGTCTATTGGCTGCACAATTAGTTGAATATCGATCTTGATTCCGATTTCGACTGCCCAGGATTACATGAACATGACCGACTGCGATATTGACGTTTAAAGTTCGTCCTCCGCTCATAGAAAACTCCGCTGCACATCAAATCAAGCGCTTCCTAAACATACAGCCAATCACCACGAAGTGGCGCAGGGATGACATCATGCCGAATTGCATGCCAATACACAGAAACAAATGAGTATTTTCTCCCTTCGATTCCATCGTCCCGAATCGATGGGGTTTTTTTCTGATGGGATTTTGGTTAAAAGCCTGAAATGAGGTTTGTCGTGAGCACAAGCTCAAAATATGTTTCACGTTTTCTTCTAGAACATAAAATAAGCCAGTGAAATGTAAAAAGGTGCTTTCTTATGGTCACGTAATGAGGGTTTAGGATGGATGCAAGTGCAGATAAGAGCTTTATTGAAGAGAGGCAGACAAATCCAAAACGTGAGACTATACACTATAAATGAAAAACAGGCAAAAGGTCAGGCTATCGGCGAACAGGCGTAAACCAGGCTCAACAAGAATCAAACAATGAGGATGAGAACAGGATCAAAACTATGACCAAAGGAAAATTTCTATTTGCATGTACAGCATGACAAATAATGAACTGCACTTGAGGATTTGGTCAAATTTAAAATAGAAACATCCAAAACTGTATACGGTACCATAACGAAGACGAACTGCGTGTTGATGTGGGAAATTCTGGAGGGACATCGGACAGCGTGGTACGGTGATGTAATGACATTACGTTCCATTTATTCACTTCGCAGACGCTTTAATTTTTTTACAGGCGAGAAAAATACAATCAAAGCGATATATCAAGCAGAGAACAATACTAGTAGTGTTACTGTACAAGATCCATTAACTGAGTTCCAGAGGAACAAAGTGCACAGAGGAGAGGTGCAAGTGCTCATTTTTTATTATTTTTGTTAAAAGTTTATGAGTTGGTTCGGTGTTGATGGAAGAGGTGGGTCTTTAGATGTTTTTGAAGATGGTGAGAGATTCCGGATTGAGACTGGAAGTTCATTCCACCACTGAGGAACAGTTAGGGTGAAGGTTCTGGAAAGGGACCTCGCGCCACGCTGAGTGAGAACTCCTAAACGTCGGTCGCTGATCGATCGCGTGAGGGACGTAATGACGTGTGCCGCTAATCGATCTATGATCTAGAACATGTAAAACATGAAAGGAATCTTCGAAAAGCGACTCATGTAAACACCTTAAAATCACATTCTAATCTTACTCAGAATAAGCTCAATAATTAGATTACTGCTGTCCATGTAAACGGAGTCTGTACTGGGCATAAACCGCTGTTTTAAATGTGCTTGACAACTAACCGGAAACGTCCATGGTACAAAGACGTAACTTCCGTACACCGACACGCGAGTGTTGAAACGGGCTACATTTGAATGATTGTGTACCGCTGCTGTGTTTGTACTTCTTATAAATGAAATGAAATGAAATAAAGCGTGACCGAGCTGTTCCCACGTGACTGCAGTCTAGACCGAGCACCAGCTTCGAGGTACAGATAAACCCGAGTCTGACCCAGCGTCAGGTAAACGCAACCAGTCCCAGTTTCAGAAGTAAATATGAACTTAGAAAGAGAGAAACACAAAAATCGACAATAACCTAAATAACTAGGATTGCCTACTTACACCCCAGTAAACCCTTACCGCTGTGCAGCCAGCTCCGTCCTCCGCCCTTTCCCTCAGTGGAACACCAACCTAGACATCTGCAGCGTTAACACGTGTTGTACCGAAATCTGACTCCCCGGACAAATCACACTCCCTCTCGCGTGCACGCGCGTCTACGGGAACAGTTCAAAAGCTGCTCGAAACTGAGCTACACAGAAGATCCACGCAGTGCGGACTAGTGGGAACCTCCCAGCACACGCCACAACACCTGCACGACTGACTGAGCGCAGGTAGTTCTCTCGAGCAGCTCAGTTTGCATGGTGTTATAGAGTGGCGCAGACATGATGTCGTTGTGTACCGGAAGTTGTCATAACACCGGTTCCATTGACAAAAAAAAAAAAACAAAACAATAGGATTTTCCCATGGGCTTTTAGATTAATGCAAAAAAAAAAAAACTCCCGTGATTGACAATAGTTTACAATATTAACACGTTTTGTCCATCAAGATAATTTTCACAAAGGTTTGAAGCCTAAATACAATGGCCAGAAATAAACAGCTACCCGTATGCTGTAAACAAACTACACCACAGTCGCTCGACTTCGACGTCACCATCAACGTCACCATCAACGTCACCAAGCTTCCCACAACCTTCCCAACCATGACTGAAGAACAGTTTCCACAATACGGATTTACTGTAGGTGAATCTTCATCCAATTTTTATTTAAAGGTGCTTCAATAAAGTCCTGAGCAAAGGCTGTGATTTGTGTACATGTGCTTCTTTTGCTTTTTATTTTTAATAAATCTGCAAAGATTTCAAACAAACTTCTTTCACGTTGTCATAATGGGGTATTGTTTGTAGAATTTTGGAAAAATAATGAATTTAATCCATTTTGGAATAAAGCTGTAACATAAGAAAATGTGGGAAAAGTGAAGCGCCGTGAATTTTTCATCGCATGGTACTTCATATAACTGAAGGAACGATGAATAATGCCCTTTACCGGACGATTCTTGAGAAGAATCCGCTGCCATCCACCAAGATGATGAAGATGAGACGTGGGTGGATCTTCCAGCAGGACAACAATCCAAAGCATACAGCAAAGGAAACTCTCAATTGGTTTCAGAGAAAAAAAATCATGGTGTTAGAATGTCCCAGTCAATCCCCTGACTCGAACCCATTGGACAAGATTTAAAGACAATATCTTTAGAAGAATAGGCCAAAATCACACCTGAATTCTGCGGTCGATCAATTTCTTCATACAGGAAGCATCTTGAAACTGTCATTATAAATAAAATATTAAATAAATTTCAGTTAATGTGTTAAATACTTTTTTCTTGTGTCATTCCTCTTTATTACACATAACTTCATTTATGGACATTTCTTGAGTTAATACCATCCATCCATTTCTATACCGCTTTATCCATTTCAGGGTCAGGGGGAAACCTGGAGCCTATACAAGGGAGCATCGGGCACAAGGCAGGGTACACCCTGCCATGCATGTCTTTGGACTGGGGGAGGAAACCCCCACATCACAGAGAGTACATGCAAACTCTACACACACAGCCCCGGCAGGAATCGAACCCCCAACCCTGGAGTTGTGAGGCGAACATGCTAACCACTAAACCACCGTGCACCCTCCATGTGAATATCCTCATTGGAAAAATATTAAAACTGTTGACACGTTCAATACTTATTTCCCCCACTGTATATCCCTTTCCACACCAGTCTGACTGTTTGGCAGTACTTGGTGATAATTCTTTTTCAGCACATTAGACCTGACGTCAGGGCTCTACAACATGCCGCTGCAGGAGGAGGACCGCAAGTACACCATCTTCATGACACTGGATTTGAGTACAATCGGTTACCCCAGGGACTATGCAGTAGTCTTGGCAGCTTCATGTGTATGATGACCAGCATATTCGGTAACCAGAACTTCCTAAGTCTACTGTGTTATTTAGATGACCTGATGGTTTTTGTCAAGAAGACTGCTCTTGATTGTTGGAGATAACCTACAACTACCACCTAAAAAGTGTCACCTTCTGAGTAAATCAGTGAAGTTGACTGGTGGCTGATGCAGTAACACCCTCTGAAAAGCAAAATCTGTTAATCTTTGGAAATGGTCAATTATTCAATTCAATTACATTTTATTTGTATAGCGCTTTTTACAACAGACATTGTCTCAAAGCAGCTTTACAGAAATATCAACACGGTATACAGATATTAAAGGTGTGAATTTATCCCAACTGAGCAAGCCACTGACGACGGTGGTGAGGAAAAACTCCCTAAGATGTTTTAAGAGGAAGAAACCTTGAGTGGAACCCGACTCAGAAGGGAACCCATCCTCATCTGGGTAACAACAGATAGTGTGGAATAGTACAGTATGGATGTACATGAAGTCTGTATGGTCTTCGGAGCAGCCGTAGTCCCAGTAGTCTGGAATTGGAGATGATTTGAGATTTGAGATTTGAGCTCCATCCAAAGGTAGAAAGGATCTGGATCTACAGTATCTCCATAAATTCGTGTGTGGCTCGGCAAGAAGGAGAGAGGGAGAAAAAAGATTATTATGACTGCGAAGTAGTAAAAATAGAATCTAGTCAGGGTAGGCTTGAGTAAACAAATATGTTTTAAGCCTAGACTTAAACACTGAGACTGTGTCTGAGTCCCGAACACTAATAGGAAGACTGTTCCATAACTGTGGGGCTCTATAAGCGAAGGCTCTTCCCCCTGCTGTAGACTTCACTATTCTAGGTACCGTCAAATAGCCTGCATCTTTTGATCTGAGTAGGCGTGGCGGATCATATAAAACCAAAAGGTCACTTAGATATTGTGGCGTGAGACCGTGTAGTGCTTTATAGATTAATAAAAGTATTTTATAGTTAATGTGAGATTTTACTGGGAGCCAATGCAGTGTGGATAAGATCGGGGTGATGTGGTCGTATCTTCTAGTTCTAGTTAGGACTCTAGCAGCTGCATTCTGGACCAACTGGAGTTTATTTATATTCCTACTGGAACATCCAGACAGTAAGGCATTACAGTAATCTAATCTAGAGGTGACGAATGCATGAACCAGTATTTCTGCATCATGTAGTGACAATATGTTTCTTATCTTAGAAATATTTCTGAGATGAAAGAAGACTATCCTAGTAATATTATCTACATGAGCATCAAATGATAGACTGGAGTCAATAATCACTCCGAGGTCTTTAACTGCTGTACATGATGAAACAGAAAGTCCATCCAGAGTGACCATGTGATCAGAAAGATTACTTCTAGCTACACGTGGTCCTAATAAAAGTATTTCTGTTTTATCAGAATTAAGTAGGAGGAAGTTAATTAACATCCAACATCTAATGTCCTTTACACAATCCTCAACTTTACTAAGCTTCTGTCTGTCCTCTGGCTTCGCTGAAACATACAGCTGTGTATCATCAGCATAACAGTGGAAGCTAATTCCATGTTTACGAATAATTTGTCCTAGGGGTAACATATATAAAGTAAACAGCAGTGGGCCTAAAACAGAACCCTGTGGAACTCCAAAAGTAACCTCAGTAGGCATGGAGAAATCACCATTTATATCTACGAACTGATAATGATCAGTCAGATAAGACCTGAGCCAGGAGAGGACTGTTCCCTTAATACCAACAACATTTTCTAATCTATCAAGGAGAATAGTGTGATCTATAGTATCAAAAGCTGCACTAAGGTCTAGTAACACAAGCAGCGAGACACAACCCTGATCAGAGGTCAGAAGAAGGTCATTTACTACTTTAACTAACGCTGTCTCTGTGCTATGATGAGGTCTAAATCCTGACTGATACATTTCATGAATGTTGTTCCTTTGTAAGTACGAGCATAACTGCTTTGCTACAACCTTTTCTAAAATCTTAGAGATGAAGGGGAGATTTGATATTGGTCTATAGCTGGACAATTGAGACGGGTCAAGGTCAGGTTTTTTAATCAAGGGTTTAATAACTGCTAAATATCACACTGTTTAGTCCACGGTGCTTTCGTGGGCACAGGTCTTGTAAAGACAAGACCTGTGCCCATGAAAGCACCATAATTCGAGATGCTAAAAATAATTTCTGGATAAATTATTGTAATTCTATAGGGGAGAATGTGAAGTATGGGGTATGATCAGAAAAAAGGGTGATTTAAAAAGAAATTTAGGTCTACCTGTGCTGAGTAATGGGGAAAGAATAGTTGTGACAAATATTGAAACGGCAGAAATGTTACCAGAGGTGTTTGTAAAGGTGCACAGTAATAATATATCAGAAGATATGAAAATGAATAGAGAACAGAGTAGAAAGGAACATCCAAATATTATGGTGGGGAAAGGGCTTTCTAGTGACCCTATTGAAGTGGAATTCTCATTATACTATATGAATTAAAGAGAGTAATTGAGGGAGTAAAGTAAACATCTCCAGGAAAGGATGAAATATGCTATATGATGATTAAAAATGTATACGATTTTTCATTGAATATTATACTACATGTATTTAATAAAGTCTGGAACCTTCATGGAAACATGGGGCAATTATCCCTGAATTAAATACAGCAAAGAACAATTATAATGCTGCCAACAGACCTATATGCTGCTATATGTTTAGAGACAGACATAAGGAAAGCACAAATAATTAAAAAGGTGGTAGTAGGCATATTTTCGATATTGAAAAATAATTTGACATATTTTGGAAGGAGGGATTATTAAGAAAGTTACAACAACTAGAGGTTGAAGGTAGAATGTTTAATTAGATAAAGGATTTTTTGCAATTAAGAGGCTATGAATTTGGGAATTACAGAAATTTCAGTTAGCCCAACAATTATAGTAACCAATTTACCTTCCTGGTTTTCCCCATGACTCAAATCGATTTCCATCTACAATATAAAGTTAAGAATGAAACCTATACACCTAAGGAGGTTATTGGACAGCAATATTTAGAGCAGAAATACTCTTCAATGCTTCACATAATCACAGATGGTTCAAAGAATCCTTCATTAGTAGGATATATTAAGAGGTTCAAAGTCAGTATTCAAAAAAGACAACTAATTATATTTCAGTTTTTACAACAGAGTTAATAACATTAATATAGTTAATTTTACTAGCTATGCAATGGGTGGAGAAAGTTCAGCCAATGGGTGCTCTTTTTTCTCAGACTCTCAATTTGCTTTAAATAGCTTATTAAAGTCTCAATCAAGATAAGATTTAGTATGTGAGATACTTACACATCTGCTTAGAATTCAGAAACTGGGGATGGTCCTGAGAGTTCTTTGAGCACAAGGAAATGAAATAGTGGACAAACTAGCTAAAAAGGCAATGGATCATATGGATGTTGAAGTTCACATACCACTCTGTAAAGAATCAGTAAAAGGAAGAATTAGAGAAGTTATTAATATAAAGTGGCAAGAAATGGGGTCATTGGAAAACAATTAGGAACATTGAGAATAGGACTCAACAACAGGAGAGAAGAAACAATTATCACTTGGCTTTCTGACATTCTGGCTTAAATCATTCATTGCTCAAAATAGGGAAACATCAAACAGGATTTTGCATGACATGTGGTGAAGCCGAGACTGTTGAACATGTATTATTACAATGTGTAATATTACAAGCCCTGCGACGGATTGGCACCCTTTCCAGTGTGTACCCCACCTTGTGCCCAATGCTCCCTGGGATAGGCTCTAGGTTTCCCCATGACCCTGAAAAGGAGTAAGCATTAGAAAATGGATGGATGGATGGATAAACAACTCAAGAAGTTCTACACAGGGAGTCTGTGTGCCTCCTAGTGGCCCAAGTTGGAACAGCCCCTAGAGGCCATGACAGTAAAATCTGTTTACACTCTGGGTTTGTCTTGCCCAGCAAATAATCTTCTTATTTGATGCTTAGGGCTGTTGGCAGATCAGTTTAATGTACATTACTGCCATCTGCTGAACTGGGCTGTGGTTAGAAGCCTTAAGGGATTCAAATTTCCTAAATGGTCCAATGAAATGGTAAATTCCAGATTGTTTCATTAATTCAAATACATTTTTGAGAATTACTCCAATCTTAACTATATGTTATTAACCCCTTCAGTGAAAACTCTATCAGACCTTCTCTTTGTGTGTGGTAATGCTTTGAAATGCAGATGTACACGTTCAGCTGTTTCCCTATTGTTACAACATCAGCAAAGTCTTGTGTTTTAGTGATTTAGCTGAGTGCGCCTTGTTCTAAGCCATGTGTGTGTCATTTCCTGCCTTCTGTTACTCACTGTAACCCCCCACTGATCCCACATGTTTCTGTATACCATATTTAGATCAGATTCTAATTCAGAGTCCAAGTACAAAGCCTATGAAATGCAGTTAGCATCTAACCACAAGTGCAAATAGCATGTAGCATTGAGTGTTATATGAAAGTAAGTGACAATGAGTCACCCCTTGGGCTCCTTCTCTCACATTTCTTGCAATAATGCTATTATTTTATGCTTTCCCAATACTTCTGCTTCCGCTTTGCTTGTTAGTACTGGAATTTCAAGCTCTGATTTTTGAAGCACTGTATTGCCATCCTATCTACAACTTAACCCCAATTTACAAGCTTCCTACGTTATAGGAAATGCACAAAAATACTAAACTAGAAAATAGCCAAAGTGAGACAACATAGCAAAAAAGATTTGGGTAATTATACATGATTTCTCACTTTTGTACATACTGCATAACTGATTTGTCTTTCTGTCATTTTTGTTCATTTTAGACAGGACAAACAGTGAGGCTGACCTCATCAGGTCATCCATATCTAACAAAACACATGATTACACTTGGACACCACCAAGGTATCTTCTGTCATATTAAGAAGTGAAGTTTTTATTTATTTATTTATTAAGCCATTTTGACAGACCCAGGGGCACTGTTTTCAACTAGGATGTTAAAAGAACAGCGGTTAAAATGTTAAAAGAGAGTGGTATCAGAGCAGATCTTTTCTATGCGCGTAGCTGGAGACTGTAGTAACGGCAATCTGACAAAAACCAGCACCGGAATGAGAGAAACCCAATGTAGTATTACTGTTGTGGCTCTCAGTGAAGCAGAGGGCAATGGCAGCTCTGGAGCCCCCCTTATATGAGAAAGCTGCAAGAAATACCTGAAAGCCTGAATTGCAGAAGAGTGTATATATGTATGGAGTGTATCACTCCAGATGTAGAGGGGGAAGACCTGGAAGAAGTGGATCCATGTGACTAAACACAGACAGACCTACGGCGGTGGGTGACAGACATATGTGAGGATATGTGTGTATCGCAATAAATAATACTACCATATTTTTTACAGCAAAATTCTGGCAACCACAGCTGACAATATTTTTTACTGTAAATTTAACAGAATATTTTTGTAGTCAGAAAGTAACATCTATATATTTTGCAGCCTAAACAGACTATATTTATGCTAAAGAGTTTGAACATATTACTAATTTATTACTAACAGACAGACCTCCTCAACCCACTGCAGACAATTAATGGAATCATTTCTATGAAAAGCAGAACACTGCTAATTTATTGGATATTCTTTCCTGGATGATTGGTTAAAATTAACGTACATATATCGCAGTGGCTGGAATCCCTTAGCCGTGTGTTTTGAAACAACTGAGATAATACATGCTGCTGCATTACTTCCTCTTCTCTACACTGTCGACAGCAAAGTTAGGTCTACATTCGGCAAAGGAAAGAGCCAGAGTGGAAATACTGTCCTTCCTCTGTCTAGCTGAATTCTATTTCTAGCAGGCCCATCTTTTGTGCCTCCTGGTTCTATACCCATCCAAAACTATTGTTTTGTGTGAAATAATCCATTCTGAGATTTTTAAAAAGTATTATTGTTGCAGTCTGACTACGTGTAGTTAAAATGGTGTGGTATGCTGCTGATTATTTTATTCTATTGAAGCACAGAGGCATTTCCACACAGCCACTAATAGCTGTGAGAGAAGAAGATTTATTTGCTTCACTGCACTTTAATATTGTCTGAGTTTATATCACATGAAGGCGTTTCAAAATAGACGTGGCTGTCAACATGTATGCCATAAGTCCATAATCAGATATCACACAGGGAGTCATCTCCCTAGTCAAGTCTTGATAGGCACCTTTTTGATTATCTTGGCAGGTGGTATGTCCAGGTTATCTTTGAATCCATCCACATTCATCCACTTTTAATTGTTAAAGAGCGTGTCCATATAGCTAGGTCCAGGGTAGTGTTTTTATGCCTTCTCAAGAAGCAAATTACTTGTGTTTTTTCTGCTGACATTTTAAAACCCCAGTTATTTCCCCTTAGTTGAACTTTTTAGCCACAAAATTGATTTTCCTTCCTCTTTCTTATAACATCTGCATATAGTGATTTTGCAATATCCCGTCTTGTTTAAAAAGAAAGAAATAAATAAAAATCACATTGAACAATGGAGGACTACATACACTTTCCTTGTGTTGTGCCATTGTCAATTTTACAAACATTTGAGTATATTGATCCTACCCTAACCTGTATGGTCCTATTGTGCAAGATGTTCATCACCCGGTTCATCACCCTACTCCAAGCATATCAAACTTGATCAGCAGTCCATTTTTTTTTTCAAATCACATTGTAAGACAGTGAGCTTTCCTGAAGGCATCCATTTCAAGACATATGACAAGACATATGACATCCATGGTCATCCTGTCTTTATAGAATCCACTTTGGTGTGGGGAAATTCTTTTCTGCTGCTCCAAGAAATGTGAAACATTTTCCATTCATTTACATATATGTGAGGTGAAGGATGTTGGTCTATATACAGTAGCGTCTGGCAGATCTTTTAATGGCTTCCCAATTGACATTATTATAGCTAATTTCCATGTTGATGGTAGTTGCCCAGTTGCCAATATATTGTTCTAGGATCACTTCAATAGTCTAGACTGATGTTTTTAAACATGATTAAACATTTCTCTGTGACATGGTCACAGCTTGTTTTAATTCGGAGTAAATTGTTCATCCACGACAATCTATTTCCTCAATATTGCCGGGATCTGCTTAAATTGAATTAGATCACTGGGGGATAGAGTTTTTATTTATTTATTTATTTATTTATTGATTTATTTACTATGTACAGGGATCTATTACAAGCCTGCACCACTGCTGAAGAGCACTCTTCAGTCCACCAGTGTACAGTTCTTTTCTTCCCTTTGTACCTCCTTTTAGGTATTGCTTCTATAGATGTCTGGTGTCTAATAGAGCAAAGTTGATCACAACATTGATCTATGTCCTCTTCCAAAAATAAAAATAAAAAAACATCTGCAATTGAGTATTATACAAACTTTTATACCGTTGTTACAACCCCAGTCTAGGGTCGAGGTGTAACATAAAAAATATAAACAGAAACCATAATCAAAACTAATCAGGTCGACACACGTGTCATTCAAGTTTCCGATACTTTGCAAATGTAATGATTGCAGGAAAGAAAATAATCCAAAACAAATAGAATCATTCAGAAAACAAATCTCTTCAGGGCTGGGCAAGGCCAAACTAATAAATCTCTATCTGGCCCCGTATCAATTTAAATAACCTAACAGCATAAAAAGGTATATCAAAATAAAATACAGAGTCTAAAGTAGCTCCCTAATGGAGTCAAAAACAGAGAACAAATGATCGACCCAAAATAAACAGCACCCAACCCCTACAGCTTTCGTGAAATGAAGAAAATAAATACTTATAATATGCGATATAGTTACAAATAAGGCGTACACTCAGCCACAACACATATGATACAAGTCAGGGGAATGGGACACCACAATCTCCTACCTAAACACTTCAATCACTCACTTCTCTCACTCGTACACAGTATAACAAGAAAGCGATTTCACTCAAGCACCAAGAAAACATTCGCTACTCAATCACACCGATGCAATCAGACACACCACACATCTGCATTCCTTGTGATATAATGTACATCTTTCTATTAAAAAGACGCACAATCTTCTCCTCTCCATTCCCCGTGCACCATGTCAGCAAGTCCATTTAGGGCGGAGCAACCTGTGAGACCAAAACAGGGGGAGGGAGTGAGAGTGACAGAGAAAGAACACACCAGCACAATACGTCTCCTGACGTAACAACCATGCCCATTTACCTTTTTAAAAATGCCACTTTTGCAAAACTCTCCTCTCCTTTCTGTGTGCCAAAGATAGGATAATGCTCACTTACTATGTTTGTGTCAACATGTTTTTGCATTTTTGCTGGTTGAAGAAGTACCTGTGATGTTCATGATATGACCAAAGGTTTCTGGACACATGACCATCACACTCATATTCTGGCCCTTCCCAAAGTGTTGCCACAATGTTGGAAATATCTATGTATGTCTATGCTGTAGCACTACAGTTTTCCTACAGTGAAACTTCGGGGTACTTGCCATCGGGAGCAACTTGGGGTTCAGTGTCTTGCCCAAGGACACTTCGGCATGCGGAGTCACCCGGGCCGGGAATCGAACCACCAACCCTACGATTAGTGGACAACCTGCTCAACCACCTGTGCCACAGCCACCCCATGAACTGGAATGCTGCCCCGGACCTCCTTGCTAAATCTGGAATGGAATGTTCAAATAGCATATATGGGTATGGTGGTCAAGTGTCCACATCATTTTTGGCCATATAGTGTAGCATACTGTAAGTACTGTTTTTATAACTTCTTAAGAAGCAAATCATTTTTGTCTTTGCTGCTGACATTTTAAAACTCCAGTTATTTCATCTTTGTTCAACTTCTGAAATCTCTGCCTGCACTTTCTTTTAAATGAAAGACCAAGGCGGCAGTGACATGGTAAATCGAGTTTATAGGTCACCTCATTGATTCTTTAGAGTATCATTAATGGACCGATATATGTGTGCCAACTTTCTGCACCCTTGGGTAACATGGAAATCCTTTGAGAGACCCATACTCGGTCACCAGATTGGTACTGGGGAGTTTCACCTCGGTATTTGCCTGCAGATTATTTGCTTACTTGGACAGTTTGTTTGAGGTGATGGTGATTTGTCTCCCGCACTTGTTTACTCAGTCTGAATCACTCATCCACTGTAGGTGAGTCCGCGGTATTTGCATTCTTGGTTTGCTCTCTCTACTTGGCTTAGCCTGGCCTACTAGCTTGGGGGTGATAACCAGACATCAGACTGACAGATTCCTTTACTCACCCATACTCGTGATGTGACTTGGGCTCCCAGTCACTCACAATGTTTTCTGTGATGCCGAAGTACAGTGCTGTGAAAATAGTATTTGATTTCTTCTGTTTTTGTGTATATCTCGTACTAAATTGTTTCAGAAATTAAAACAAAATCTAAGATAAAACAATGGCAACCAGAGTAAACACCAAATACAGTTTTTAAATGATAATGTTATTTATTGAAGCAAAAAAAGTTATCTGATGCCAACTGGGCTTGTGTGAAAATGTATTTGACCCTATAGTTACTAAATTCCCAAATCTACAAAACTGCAGTCAAAGTGGGGTTCAGCTGGACTAGACGCAACCAGACCTGATTACTGCAAACCCTGTTCAATCACATCAATATTTAAATAGAACTTTTTCAACAGCATGAAGTTGGTTTAAAGGTCTTACCCAGTAACACACTGAAAAATTGCCAAAATTGGAAGAAATTCCAGAAATTATGAAAAAGGTGATTGAAATACATCAGTCTGGGAAGGGTTACAATGCTATTTCAAAGGCTTTGTGACTCCAAAGAACCACAGTGAGAGCCATTATCTCAAAATGGAAAAACTCGGCACAGTAGTGAACCCTCCCAGAAGTGGCCGAGCTTCCAACTACTCATGCAGCAAGTCACAAAAGAGCCAAGGACAACATCAAAGGACCTAACAAGCCTCTCTTGCATCAATAAAGGTCATGATTCATGACTCCACCATCAGAAAGACACTGGGCAAAAATGGCATCCATGGAAGCGTGGCGAGATGAAAACCATCGCTAACCCAGAAGAACATTAAGGCTCATCTGAATTTTGCCAAAACACACCTTGATGATCCTCAAACCTTTTGGGAGAATATTCTGTGGACTGATGAGTCAAACGTGGAACTGTTTGGGAGACAGGGGTCCTGTTACATCTGGCATAAAACCAACACAGAATTCTACAATACCCACGGTCAAGCATGGTGGTGGAAGTGTGATAGTGTGGAATGCTTTGCTGCTTCAGGGCCTGGACAACATGCAGTGATTGAGGGAAACATGAATTCTGCTGTCTAACAGAAAATCCTAAAAGAGAATCCATAAATACTTATATATAATATAAACTAAGTTTAAGTAAAAAAAGCAGTGAATTAAACTATAGTCCTAATAAATAATAAAAACTCACTTTCACTTGTGATTTCTGTTACTCACTGCCTTTAGAAATATTGTTTTACTTCAGTTAACTTTTAATCGTAGTGTTTTAATTAGACATTTCAGATCTTACTTGCATGCCCACTGTGAATCAACGTGTCTAATCCACGAGCAAGGAGCAACGCGGCCTTGTTACTAATACATCGCTTCCGTTATAATAAAGAACAGAAGTTAGACTGCAAGAGTGCAAACACAGCATATAATGACAATAAACTTAAATTCAATTAAATCTTTTAAGCAACTCACACCAGTTTCCCCAAGCCCTTGCACACAGTGGAGAATTTTGGATAGAAGCATAAACTGTTGGGCTTCCGTGCTACACAAGCGTCACTTTGTAAAGTTTGATCTTCTTCACGGTGTTTAACATAAAATGTTCCCCTGCCATAGAGGTCTTGAAAGTCGCACACTTTCTTCCTCAGTCACTTGACGATTACGCCTTAGTCTGATGGTGACTGAGGTCATGTTGGGAATAAAAGGCAACACTGACATAAACAGTAAACTGAAGAAAGTCATTGTCAGTGACTCTGGGTATCTGCTAAAGCTAGCGGCATCGCGTTAAGTGTGTTTGACATCATGTGCCACTAACTAGGAAACAGCGTATACTTCCGGTTAGTAAAAAACCACTAGTGTTCTATTTGAGATGATATTACCTTTCTAAAAGCCATACACTAGACGATAGAGTACATAATGCATAGTGTAAGTGTACAGTACGTCACTAGACACCCACTAAACCCCCCACACCCATTCATACCCTAGACACTCACCGATACCCCCTACACCCACCCATACACGTTGCCTATGATGTAGTTGAGAGGGTAGATGAGACAAATGATAAATGTTTTAATCTACACTCCTTTAATCCCGGAAAATCACAAATAAACATCTTGTCTGAAGACGTCATATTGAAACATTTATATTTGCTGCTGTTTACTGAAATCAACACACAGTGTATTGCCTATTGTTTTGTCTGTGACGATAACACCTGCTGCCTCCAAGTGTTTCTGGAGCTCTTTCAGGGTGGTCCTTGACTCTTGGGCTACTCTTGTGACTATGACTCCCTGGTCAGAAATCTTGCGAGGAGCTCCTGTGAGTGGCCAGTTGATCTTCTTCACGCTGATGTTGATGAGTGATGTTGCTTCCACTTGTGAATAACGACCCCACTGGTGCTTACTGGATGATTCATTCGTTTTGAAATATGTCTGTATCCGATTCCATCAATATGTTTTGCAACAATAAGGTTCCGAAGGTCTTGGGAGAGATCTTTGCTTTTACCCATCATGAACTGTTTCTTGTGTGAAATGTTGGTAACGAAAAGCCTTTTTATAGACCATCAATTTACTAATCCAGCTGATATTAATTTGCACAGAAAGGGGGTGAAATTACTTCGGGATTTCAGCTGGTTCCTTGCCTTACCTTGGATTGGAGAACTGCTTTTCTTAGCGTGTTCAATACTTTTTTCCCGTGTCATTCCACTTTATTACACATAACTTTATTTATGGACTTCCATGTTGTGAATTCTTTGTATTTCTGGATTTCTTGAGTTAATACTGAAGTCTGGTGAACATTTCATGTGAATAGCCTCATTGGAAATATATTTACTGAAAAAAATGTTGACGCATCCGATACTTATTTCCCACACTGTATGTGACACAAAATCACTTTAAGTAAGTTGACATGTGGGCTGTGTGTTAAATTTTTTTGAAGAACAGAGCAATCTCTGTTCCCTCTTCTGCTGAAAATGATATGATGTTCTGCTCAGCTTCTAATATCCCTCTTTCCTTTGTCAGCCTTCAACCTTTCTGTGTTTAAGAGTAGGGTGTTTCTCTTCTCTATGCTACCGCATGGATGTGGTTTGCCTTAGAGCATATACGAGCTCGGAGAGAGTCTAATTGATCCACACTAACACAAAGAGTAGTTAAGAGAAACTTGCCTAGAGGTTTATATACAAATAGCCTGAAGTAAAAGTAAAAGTACTCTGAAGTAAAAGCTCAGTGATCTGTCTGGTTACACCAAGAATGACAGCATGCATATAATCAGGTACAAAGCCCCACACAGTATCAAAGTATGGCATGTTCATAAGATGTAATGGACCTTTAACTCATCTGACAGGCCTACCCTCAACTAAGGCTGCCTCCATGTCTTTTATTATAGACTTTGAGTGCCTGTCATCATGTACTGAGGCTAACACAGTGTACTTAATCTGTCTTTCAACTAAAACACCGGGATGAAGACAGAAACCACACCTGTAATACCCATTAAACTAAGTGGTGTTCTGTATTGCAGGTCTTGCTTTGGATTCTACACTGCAGCAGACGCCAACAATTTTGCTATTTAGCTGAACACCATTTTTTCTCCACAACACGCCTTTAGAAATGAGTGACTTTGTGTTATGGTACCGCCAGCAGATGGCACTGGGGCGACAACATGCACGTGATTGAAGTGTGCATGGACACTAAGGCTGGGTTAAGTGTGCCCAGCTGTCGGCAATCAAGTGACTGCAGGCTTAAACCCCTCTTGTTGCTGCACATATCGCGTGGCATTAAAATAAAAATAAACTAAAATAAGCTTAACTAACCTAAAGGGTTGTAGAAAAGCAATATAAGGTCAAGCCAATTAAAGTAAAGAGGAGAAAGAACTAACAGAGAAGACGACGGAATGTATAATGGTGCCAGGGTGTGATATTGCCATGCTCTGTCTGTTTTCCTGTTCTTTAGTTGATACCCTGTTGTAGCTGGGTGTTTGTATCCTGTTCTAGTTACACAAGATGTTCCTGTTCTAGTTAAGTGAGTTGTTCCTGTTCGTGTTAACTGAGATGTTCCGGTTCTAGTTAAATGGGAGGTTCCTGCTCTAGTTAAATAAAGTGTCCATGCTCTAGGTTAGAGTTTTATGTTTATATCTGGTTCACTGCCTCCTTGTGTGTGTATTTAAGTGGCACAATAAAGACTGTTCTCCTGCGCTTACTTCCTGTCTCCAAGTCCTGTTTCGTAACCGAATGCTGTGCCAAACCATGGAAGTAGCAGGAGGGTACTTTATTTGGAGGCGCTCGGACTACTGGCCACATTTCCAGTCCATGCAGTTCCAACAGAGGTTCGCGGCCGAGCTTGCACGGGACTTCCTCTGCAATTGCCAGGTTTATTTCTGCAGCCTGGCGAATCCCAAGCCTACAAAGAGCCAGTGGATCGGGTTCTTGGTGTCCTGGTTTTGTGGCCCGGCCAGGGACTGGGCGGAGGAACTGGTGAGTGCTGGTTCTCCTCCTCTCCAGCGGGGAACTCCGGTTCGTGGAACTGTTCATCGAGGAGTTCTACTGGCCAGGGCATCTTCAGGGTCTGGATCTGCTGGGGTGATGGGTCAATGGAAAGCCCCAGCCTGACCCGCCCTTCTACCTTTTCTACCAGTGGGTGGACATGCTCGAGTCCGCAGCTCCGTTGCTCCAGCCCAAGGTTAACCTGGCGACCTCAGAGCCCCAGCCCGAGGTTAACCTGGCCACCTCGAGGTTCAGCCAGAGAAGGACTGCCTTTGTGACTGGCCTGTTTTTGTGTAGTGGATCATCTAACGAAGTGTGAACCTCACTTTCACTATCCATGTCATCAGATCTTGTATCTTCAGAAGACATGCTTAAAGCTGGCTCATCCAATTCATCCAATCCAAACAAATCTGATACAGTCTCTCCCTAGAGAATTATGAAAAGACACTTAGATTAGTACAGGACAAAGAACTGTGTTTTAATATTTAGTGATTGTTAATTTGATGTGAGATACAATTATTAGGATAGTAACCAATCTTAAATCTAAGCCTAGTCAATGAGTAATATGTCATATCCAAAGTACACATAAGTAAGAGCAAAAATGTCAAATAATTTGGGAAAAATATTTCACTCAAAATTTAGTATGTCCTACTGCCATGGCACACGCATACAAATCTTGTTTGGAAAAACACTGCCAAGATGATTAACTACTGTATGAATGTATGAGTTTAATTGCATTAGAAAACACAATTAAAAAAAAAATTGTAATTTGCAAACGAATGATGTCAGACATTATCAAATATTCACACTACCTCTGAGTCTGGAGCCAATCAAGGTGGAAAAGTGCATTATGTATGTCAGTATGTGCCTGGCATGAGTATGAGCAGGTCAAATTTATTTATATATATATATATATATATATATATATATATATATATATGTATGTATATATATATATATATATATATAGTATGTATGTATAATGTGTGTGTGTGTGTGTATATATACAGTATATATGTATGTGTGTATAATTACACACACACAAAGTATGGGGGAGATAGGTATTGGACGTATCAACATTTTTTTCAGTATATATGTTTCCCATATTCACATGAAATATTCACCAGACAGCTGTATTAACTCAATAAATCTGGAAATATAAAGAATTCACAACATTAAAGACCATAAATAAAGTTATGTGTAATATAGTGGAAAAAAAGTATTAAACAAGGCATGGTTCTCCAAGGCAAGGTAAGGCAAGTTGAAATCTATAAGTTATTATATCTCCTATCCATGCAAATTAATATCGGCTGGGTTAGTAAATTGATGGTCTATAAAAAGCTTTTCCGTTACCAAGGTATCATACAAGAAACATGATGAGTAAAAGCAAAGAGCTCTCCCAAGACCTTCAGAAACTTCCATCCATCCATCTTCTACCGCTTACTCCTTCTTCAGGGTCACGGGGAAACCTGGAGCCTTTCCCAGGGAGCATCGGGCACAAGGCTGGGTACACCCTGGACAGGGTGCCAGTCCCTTCGGAAACTTATTGTTGCAAAACATATTGATGGAATCTCATACAGACCTATTTCAAAAGTTCTGAATCCTCCAGTAAGCACCATTGGGCCCATTAACCATCATCACTGCATCATCAACTGGCCACGCACAGGAGTTCCTCACAATATTTCTGACCAGGGAGTCATAGTCAGAAGAGTAGCCCAAGAGCCATGGACCACTCGGAAAGAGCTCCAGAAACACCTGGAGGCAGCAGGTGCCATCGTCACAGACAAAACAATAGGCAATGCACCAATACTCCAAGATTAAAGAAAAGGCATGACAAAGCTTGTTTAAAGTCTGCTACAACTCATTTGGACAAACCTAGGAAATACTGGGAGAGTGTAGTCTGGACAGACGAGAGCAAAATTGAACTTTTTGGTTGTCATACTACACACTATGTTTGGAGAAGAAATGGCATTGCACATAACGCTAAAAACACTATACCAACAGTGACGTTTGGAGGTCGAAGCATCAGGGTGTGGAGCTGTTTTTCATCACATGGTACTGGCAGACTTCATATAACTGAAAGAACGATGAATAGAGCCCTTAACCAGAAGATTCTTGAGAAGAATCTGAAGCCAGCCAACAAGATGACGAGACGTGGGTGGACCTTCCAGCAGGATGATCCAATACATACAGCAAAAGAAACGCTCAATTGGTATCAGAGAAAAACATGGCCCAGTCAGTCACCTGACTTGGATCCAGTTGAACAAGACGTAAAGACAATATGTTCAGAAGAATGAATACTGAATACCTGAATACTGTGGCCCATTAATTTCTTCATACAGGAAACGTTTTGAAGCTGTCATTACAAACAAAGGCTTCTCCACTAAGTATTAAATACATTTCAGTTAGCATGTTCAGTACTTTTTTCCTGCTTTATTACACATAACTTCATTTATGGACTTTAATGTTTGGATTTCTTTATATATGTGGATTTCTTGAGTTAATACCAAAGTCTGGTGAAACGTTCATGTGAATAGCCTCGTTGGAAATATTTTTACTGAAAAAAATGTTCAATACTTATTTCCTCCACTGTACAAAACTTGACAATGGAACCTCCACACCTGAGGAGAGAACACCTAATGAGATGCCCAATACTAGTTCAGAGGGCAACAACCCACCTCTGAATAAAGAATTAAAAAAAAACCATTATGAAATAAAAGATGGCAATGTATATTAGTGTAACCGTCACATATTTTTACACTACTTCTTCTAGAATACCCAGACTATTTTTTTTCAATACATGCATAGATCAATAAAGTTTGTCCCCCCCCAAGTCCCTTAATCCGTCCCTTATTAAAATCTGTATTATGTCGTATGTTTTACATTACCATTTTCCACTCTCTCTCTCTTTCTCTCTGACCCTCAGAATTAAACAGAAAATTTTGCTACTGCTCATTTAAAGAGATGGTTCAACCAAAAAATTTGAATTCTGGCATCATGTGTAACCCAAGTAATGTAATATTTTGACTATTTTTGACAACAACAAAAAAGTCAGGTAGATCCCATGAACTAATTGATTTGAAATCATGTTACACCTAACACTGGCTGTGAGAGACAGGACTGTATGCCTGTTGAATGTACTATTTAGCTGATTACATATTAAAAACCTGTCATGCCAAAAAAGATTCCAGTTTGAAAAAATCCAGAAAACATAGGTTGTGACCATAAGACAAGATCTAGAACCTTTTGTCATTGTTTATGCTCTTTAAAAATGCTGTAAGAGATAACTGCTTTCCTTGCACCATGCCATAACAATGCATTCTATGTATCCGTGACAATGAATTGGGGTGATTCAAAACGAAAGCTATTTGTTTGGATAATATTGCTGCGTGAGACTTTAAACATCCAGCTGCAGAGATGGCAGATACACATACAGAGGTTCCACAATGCAGGTGTGATATAGCCTACATTTGTGAGGTGCTGGATCCTTAATCTCTGCTTCTCTATCTTTGTGAATGCTTATCTATACCTCCAATACGGCATAAGCCTGGCCAGATCTCAATTATTTACATCGACATCGAAGACACAAATGTTCACAAATCACAGTTGTCTCTCTTTCCACATATAAATGACTTAATCCTCTTTCTCTACTGTGCCTGTGGTTTCTGTTACTGCCTCCATATGAGATAGATAGATAGA